>CATQFJ010000167.1:0-53381 GCA_956483585.1 Gymnocheta viridis
GGCAGTTCTCGAGTGCCACATGTCCTTTTTTATTGGCGTATCAGTAACGCTCCAAAAGAAAAGGCTATAGCCTTTTCTATTATTTAAAAAAAATTATGTTAATTATTTTTTTTTTAATTTAATACATTTTATTGAAAGCCAAATGCTATGCAATAGCTTTGCCGCGGCAGTTCTCGAGTGCCACATGTCCTTTTTTATTGGCGTATCAGTAACGCTCCAAAAGAAAAGGCTATAGCCTTTTCTATTATTTAAAAAAAATTATGTTAATTATTTTTTTTTTAATTTAATACATTTTATTGAAAGCCAAATGCTATGCAATAGCTTTGCCGCGGCAGTTCTCGAGTGCCACATGTCCTTTTTTATTGGCGTATCAGTAACGCTCCAAAAGAAAAGGCTATAGCCTTTTCTATTATTTAAAAAAAATTATGTTAATTATTTTTTTTTTAATTTAATACATTTTATTGAAAGCCAAATGCTATGCAATAGCTTTGCCGCGGCAGTTCTCGAGTGCCACATGTCCTTTTTTATTGGCGTATCAGTAACGCTCCAAAAGAAAAGGCTATAGCCTTTTCTATTATTTAAAAAAAATTATGTTAATTATTTTTTTTTTAATTTAATACATTTTATTGAAAGCCAAATGCTATGCAATAGCTTTGCCGCGGCAGTTCTCGAGTGCCACATGTCCTTTTTTATTGGCGTATCAGTAACGCTCCAAAAGAAAAGGCTATAGCCTTTTCTATTATTTAAAAAAAATTATGTTAATTATTTTTTTTTTAATTTAATACATTTTATTGAAAGCCAAATGCTATGCAATAGCTTTGCCGCGGCAGTTCTCGAGTGCCACATGTCCTTTTTTATTGGCGTATCAGTAACGCTCCAAAAGAAAAGGCTATAGCCTTTTCTATTATTTAAAAAAAATTATGTTAATTATTTTTTTTTTAATTTAATACATTTTATTGAAAGCCAAATGCTATGCAATAGCTTTGCCGCGGCAGTTCTCGAGTGCCACATGTCCTTTTTTATTGGCGTATCAGTAACGCTCCAAAAGAAAACGGCTATAGCCTTTTCTATTATTTAAAAAAAATTATGTTAATTATTTTTTTTTAATTTAATACATTTTATTGAAAGCCAAATGCTATGCAATAGCTTTGCCGCGGCAGTTCTCGAGTGCCACATGTCCTTTTTTATTGGCGTATCAGTAACGCTCCAAAAGAAAAGGCTATAGCCTTTTCTATTATTTAAAAAAAATTATGTTAATTATTTTTTTTTTAATTTAATACATTTTATTGAAAGCCAAATGCTATGCAATAGCTTTGCCGCGGCAGTTCTCGAGTGCCACATGTCCTTTTTTATTGGAGTATCAGTAACGCTCCAAAAGAAAAGGCTATAGCCTTTTCTATTATTTAAAAAAAATTATGTTAATTATTTTTTTTTAATTTAATACATTTTATTGAAAGCCAAATGCTATGCAATAGCTTTGCCGCGGCAGTTCTCGAGTGCCACATGTCCTTTTTTATTGGCGTATCAGTAACGCTCCAAAGGAAAAGGCTATAGCCTTTTCTATTATTTAAAAAAAATTATGTTAATTATTTTTTTTTAATTTAATACATTTTATTGAAAGCCAAATGCTATGCAATAGCTTTGCCGCGGCAGTTCTCGAGTGCCACATGTCCTTTTTTATTGGCGTATCAGTAACGCTCCAAAAGAAAAGGCTATAGCCTTTTCTATTATTTAAAAAAAAATATGTTAATTATTTTTTTTTAATTTAATACATTTTATTGAAAGCCAAATGCTATGCAATAGCTTTGCCGCGGCAGTTCTCGAGTGCCACATGTCCTTTTTTATTGGCGTATCAGTAACGCTCCAAAAGAAAAGGCTATAGCCTTTTCTATTATTTAAAAAAAATTATGTTAATTATTTTTGTTTAATTTAATACATTTTATTGAAAGCCAAATGCTATGCAATAGCTTTGCCGCGGCAGTTCTCGAGTGCCACATGTCCTTTTTTATTGGCGTATCAGTAACGCTCCAAAAGAAAAGGCTATAGCCTTTTCTATTATTTAAAAAAAATCATGTTAATTATTTTTTTTTAATTTAATACATTTTATTGAAAGCCAAATGCTATGCAATAGCTTTGCCGCGGCAGTTCTCGAGTGCCACATGTCCTTTTTTATTGGCGTATCAGTAACGCTCCAAAAAATTAAAAAAAATTATGTTAATTATTTTTTTTTAATTTAATACATTTTATTGAAAGCCAAATGCTATGCAATAGCTTTGCCGCGGCAGTTCTCGAGTGCCACATGTCCTTTTTTATTGGCGTATCAGTAACGCTCCAAAAGAAAAGGCTATAGCCTTTTCTATTATTTAAAAAAAATCATGTTAATTATTTTTTTTTAATTTAATACATTTTATTGAAAGCCAAATGCTATGCAATAGCTTTGCCGCGGCAGTTCTCGAGTGCCACATGTCCTTTTTTATTGGCGTATCAGTAACGCTCCAAAAGAAAAGGCTATAGCCTTTTCTATTATTTAAAAAAAATCATGTTAATTATTTTTTTTTAATTTAATACATTTTATTGAAAGCCAAATGCTATGCAATAGCTTTGCCGCGGCAGTTCTCGAGTGCCACATGTCCTTTTTTATTGGCGTATCAGTAACGCTCCAAAAGAAAAGGCTATAGCCTTTTCTATTATTTAAAAAAAATTATGTTAATTATTTTTTTTTAATTTAATACATTTTATTGAAAGCCAAATGCTATGCAATAGCTTTGCCGCGGCAGTTCTCGAGTGCCACATGTCCTTTTTTATTGGCGTATCAGTAACGCTCCAAAAGAAAAGGCTATAGCCTTTTCTATTATTAAAAAAAAATTATGTTAATTATTTTTTTTTAATTTAATACATTTTATTGAAAGCCAAATGCTATGCAATAGCTTTGCCGCGGCAGTTCTCGAGTGCCACATGTCCTTTTTTATTGGCGTATCAGTAACGCTCCAAAAGAAAAGGCTATAGCCTTTTCTATTATTTAAAAAAAATTATGTTAATTATTTTTTTTTAATTTAATACATTTTATTGAAAGCCAAATGCTATGCAATAGCTTTGCCGCGGCAGTTCTCGAGTGCCACATGTCCTTTTTTATTGGCGTATCAGTAACGCTCCAAAAGAAAAGGCTATAGCCTTTTCTATTATTTAAAAAAAAGTATGTTAATTATTTTTTTTTAATTTAATACATTTTATTGAAAGCCAAATGTTATGCAATAGCTTTGCCGCGGCAGTTCTCGAGTGCCACATGTCCTTTTTTATTGGCGTATCAGTAACGCTCCAAAAGAAAAGGCTATAGCCTTTTCTATTATTTAAAAAAAATTATGTTAATTATTTTTTTTTAATTTAATACATTTTATTGAAAGCCAAATGCTATGCAATAGCTTTGCCGCGGCAGTTCTCGAGTGCCACATGTCCTTTTTTATTGGCGTATCAGTAACGCTCCAAAAGAAAAGGCTATAGCCTTTTCTATTATTTAAAAAAAATTATGTTAATTATTTTTTTTTAATTTAATACATTTTATTGAAAGCCAAATGCTATGCAATAGCTTTGCCGCGGCAGTTCTCGAGTGCCACATGTCCTTTTTTATTGGCGTATCAGTAACGCTCCAAAAGAAAAGGCTATAGCCTTTTCTATTATTTAAAAAAAATTATGTTAATTATTTTTTTTTAATTTAATACATTTTATTGAAAGCCAAATGCTATGCAATAGCTTTGCCGCGGCAGTTCTCGAGTGCCACATGTCCTTTTTTATTGGCGTATCAGTAACGCTCCAAAAGAAAAGGCTATAGCCTTTTCTATTATTTAAAAAAAATTATGTTAATTATTTTTTTTTAATTTAACACATTTTATTGAAAGCCAAATGCTATGCAATAGCTTTGCCGCGGCAGTTCTCGAGTGCCACATGTCCTTTTTTATTGGCGTATCAGTAACGCTCCAAAAGAAAAGGCTATAGCCTTTTCTATTATTTAAAAAAAATTATGTTAATTATTTTTTTTAATTTAATACATTTTATTGAAAGCCAAATGCTATGCAATAGCTTTGCCGCGGCAGTTCTCGAGTGCCACATGTCCTTTTTTATTGGCGTATCAGTAACGCTCCAAAAGAAAAGGCTATAGCCTTTTCTATTATTTAAAAAAAATTATGTTAATTATTTTTTTTTAATTTAATACATTTATTGAAAGCCAAATGCTATGCAATAGCTTTGCCGCGGGCCTTTTCTATTATTTAAAAAAAATTATGTTAATTATTTTTTTTTAATTTAATACATTTTATTGAAAGCCAAATGCTATGCAATAGCTTTGCCGCGGCAGTTCTCGAGTGCCACATGTCCTTTTTTATTGGCGTATCAGTAACGCTCCAAAAGAAAAGGCTATATATAGCCTTTTCTATTATTTAAAAAAAATTATGTTAATTATTTTTTTTAATTTAATACATTTTATTGAAAGCCAAATGTTATGCAATAGCTTTGCCGCGGCAGTTCTCGAGTGCCACATGTCCTTTTTTTTGGCGTATCAGTAACGCTCCAAAAGAAAAGGCTATAGCCTTTTCTATTATTTAAAAAAAATTATGTTAATTATTTTTTTTTAATTTAATACATTTTATTGAAAGCCAAATGCTATGCAATAGCTTTGCCGCGGCAGTTCTCGAGTGCCACATGTCCTTTTTTATTGGCGTATCAGTAACGCTCCAAAAGAAAAGGCTATAGCCTTTTCTATTATTTAAAAAAAATCATGTTAATTATTTTTTTTTAATTTAATACATTTTATTGAAAGCCAAATGCTATGCAATAGCTTTGCCGCGGCAGTTCTCGAGTGCCACATGTCCTTTTTTATTGGCGTATCAGTAACGCTCCAAAAGAAAAGGCTATAGCCTTTTCTATTATTTAAAAAAAATCATGTTAATTATTTTTTTTTAATTTAATACATTTTATTGAAAGCCAAATGCTATGCAATAGCTTTGCCGCGGCAGTTCTCGAGTGCCACATGTCCTTTTTTATTGGCGTATCAGTAACGCTCCAAAAGAAAAGGCTATAGCCTTTTCTATTATTTAAAAAAAATTATGTTAATTATTTTTTTTTAATTTAATACATTTTATTGAAAGCCAAATGCTATGCAATAGCTTTGCCGCGGCAGTTCTCGAGTGCCACATGTCCTTTTTTATTGGCGTATCAGTAACGCTCCAAAAGAAAAGGCTATAGCCTTTTCTATTATTTAAAAAAAATTATGTTAATTATTTTTTTTTAATTTAATACATTTTATTGAAAGCCAAATGCTATGCAATAGCTTTGCCGCGGCAGTTCTCGAGTGCCACATGTCCTTTTTTATTGGCGTATCAGTAACGCTCCAAAAGAAAAGGCTATAGCCTTTTCTATTATTTAAAAAAAAGTATGTTAATTATTTTTTTTTAATTTAATACATTTTATTGAAAGCCAAATGTTATGCAATAGCTTTGCCGCGGCAGTTCTCGAGTGCCACATGTCCTTTTTTATTGGCGTATCAGTAACGCTCCAAAAGAAAAGGCTATAGCCTTTTCTATTATTTAAAAAAAATTATGTTAATTATTTTTTTTTAATTTAATACATTTTATTGAAAGCCAAATGCTATGCAATAGCTTTGCCGCGGCAGTTCTCGAGTGCCACATGTCCTTTTTTATTGGCGTATCAGTAACGCTCCAAAAGAAAAGGCTATAGCCTTTTCTATTATTTAAAAAAAATTATGTTAATTATTTTTTTTTAATTTAATACATTTTATTGAAAGCCAAATGCTATGCAATAGCTTTGCCGCGGCAGTTCTCGAGTGCCACATGTCCTTTTTTATTGGCGTATCAGTAACGCTCCAAAAGAAAAGGCTATAGCCTTTTCTATTATTTAAAAAAAATTATGTTAATTATTTTTTTTTAATTTAATACATTTTATTGAAAGCCAAATGCTATGCAATAGCTTTGCCGCGGCAGTTCTCGAGTGCCACATGTCCTTTTTTATTGGCGTATCAGTAACGCTCCAAAAGAAAAGGCTATAGCCTTTTCTATTATTTAAAAAAAATTATGTTAATTATTTTTTTTTTAATTTAATACATTTTATTGAAAGCCAAATGCTATGCAATAGCTTTGCCGCGGCAGTTCTCGAGTGCCACATGTCCTTTTTTATTGGCGTATCAGTAACGCTCCAAAAGAAAAGGCTATAGCCTTTTCTATTATTTAAAAAAAATTATGTTAATTATTTTTTTTTAATTTAATACATTTTATTGAAAGCCAAATGCTATGCAATAGCTTTGCCGCGGCAGTTCTCGAGTGCCACATGTCCTTTTTTATTGGCGTATCAGTAACGCTCCAAAAGAAAAGGCTATAGCCTTTTCTATTATTTAAAAAAAATTATGTTAATTATTTTTTTTTAATTTAATACATTTATTGAAAGCCAAATGCTATGCAATAGCTTTGCCGCGGGCCTTTTCTATTATTTAAAAAAAATTATGTTAATTATTTTTTTTTAATTTAATACATTTTATTGAAAGCCAAATGCTATGCAATAGCTTTGCCGCGGCAGTTCTCGAGTGCCACATGTCCTTTTTTATTGGCGTATCAGTAACGCTCCAAAAGAAAAGGCTATATATAGCCTTTTCTATTATTTAAAAAAAATTATGTTAATTATTTTTTTTAATTTAATACATTTTATTGAAAGCCAAATGTTATGCAATAGCTTTGCCGCGGCAGTTCTCGAGTGCCACATGTCCTTTTTTTTGGCGTATCAGTAACGCTCCAAAAGAAAAGGCTATAGCCTTTTCTATTATTTAAAAAAAATTATGTTAATTATTTTTTTTTTAATTTAATACATTTTATTGAAAGCCAAATGCTATGCAATAGCTTTGCCGCGGCAGTTCTCGAGTGCCACATGTCCTTTTTTATTGGCGTATCAGTAACGCTCCAAAAGAAAAGGCTATAGCCTTTTCTATTATTTAAAAAAAATTATGTTAATTATTTTTTTTTAATTTAATACATTTTATTGAAAGCCAAATTCTATGCAATAGCTTTGCCGCGGCAGTTCTCGAGTGCCACATGTCCTTTTTTATTGGCGTATCAGTAACGCTCCAAAAGAAAAGGCTATAGCCTTTTCTATTATTTAAAAAAAATTATGTTAATTATTTTTTTTTTAATTTAATACATTTTATTGAAAGCCAAATGCTATGCAATAGCTTTGCCGCGGCAGTTCTCGAGTGCCACATGTCCTTTTTTATTGGCGTATCAGTAACGCTCCAAAAGAAAAGGCTATAGCCTTTTCTATTATTTAAAAAAAATCATGTTAATTATTTTTTTTTTAATTTAATACATTTTATTGAAAGCCAAATGCTATGCAATAGCTTTGCCGCGGCAGTTCTCGAGTGCCACATGTCCTTTTTTATTGGCGTATCCGTAACGCTCCAAAAGAAAAGGCTATAGCCTTTTCTATTATTTAAAAAAAATTATGTTAATTATTTTTTTTTTAATTTAATACATTTTATTGAAAGCCAAATGCTATGCAATAGCTTTGCCGCGGCAGTTCTCGAGTGCCACATGTCCTTTTTTATTGGCGTATCAGTAACGCTCCAAAAGAAAAGGCTATAGCCTTTTCTATTATTTAAAAAAAATTATGTTAATTATTTTTTTTTTAATTTAATACATTTTATTGAAAGCCAAATGCTATGCAATAGCTTTGCCGCGGCAGTTCTCGAGTGCCACATGTCCTTTTTTATTGGCGTATCAGTAACGCTCCAAAAGAAAAGGCTATATATAGCCTTTTCTATTATTTAAAAAAAATTATGTTAATTATTTTTTTTTTAATTTAATACATTTTATTGAAAGCCAAATGCTATGCAATAGCTTTGCCGCGGCAGTTCTCGAGTGCCACATGTCCTTTTTTATTGGCGTATCAGTAACGCTCCAAAAGAAAAGGCTATAGCCTTTTCTATTATTTAAAAAAAATTATGTTAATTATTTTTTTTTTTAATTTAATACATTTTATTGAAAGCCAAATGCTATGCAATAGCGTTGCCGCGGCAGTTCTCGAGTGCCACATGTCCTTTTTTATTGGCGTATCAGTAACGCTCCAAAAGAAAAGGCTATAGCCTTTTCTATTATTTAAAAAAAATTATGTTAATTATTTTTTTTTTAATTTAATACATTTTATTGAAAGCCAAATGCTATGCAATAGCTTTGCCGCGGCAGTTCTCGAGTGCCACATGTCCTTTTTTATTGGCGTATCAGTAACGCTCCAAAAGAAAAGGCTATAGCCTTTTCTATTATTTAAAAAAAATTATGTTAATTATTTTTTTTTTAATTTAATACATTTTATTGAAAGCCAAATGCTATGCAATAGCTTTGCCGCGGCAGTTCTCGAGTGCCACATGTCCTTTTTTATTGGCGTATCAGTAACGCTCCAAAAGAAAAGGCTATAGCCTTTTCTATTATTTAAAAAAAAATTATGTTAATTATTTTTTTTTTAATTTAATACATTTTATTGAAAGCCAAATGCTATGCAATAGCTTTGCCGCGGCAGTTCTCGAGTGCCACATGTCCTTTTTTATTGGCGTATCAGTAACGCTCCAAAAGAAAAGGCTATAGCCTTTTCTATTATTTAAAAAAAATTATGTTAATTATTTTTTTTTTAATTTAATACATTTTATTGAAAGCCAAATGCTATGCAATAGCTTTGCCGCGGCAGTTCTCGAGTGCCACATGTCCTTTTTTATTGGCGTATCAGTAACGCTCCAAAAGAAAAGGCTATAGCCTTTTCTATTATTTAAAAAAAATTATGTTAATTATTTTTTTTTTAATTTAATACATTTTATTGAAAGCCAAATGCTATGCAATAGCTTTGCCGCGGCAGTTCTCGAGTGCCACATGTCCTTTTTTATTGGCGTATCAGTAACGCTCCAAAAGAAAAGGCTATAGCCTTTTCTATTATTTAAAAAAAATTATGTTAATTATTTTTTTTTTAATTTAATACATTTTATTGAAAGCCAAATGCTATGCAATAGCTTTGCCGCGGCAGTTCTCGAGTGCCACATGTCCTTTTTTATTGGCGTATCAGTAACGCTCCAAAAGAAAACGCTATAGCCTTTTCTATTATTTAAAAAAAATTATGTTAATTATTTTTTTTTTAATTTAATACATTTTATTGAAAGCCAAATGCTATGCAATAGCTTTGCCGCGGCAGTTCTCGAGTGCCACATGTCCTTTTTTATTGGCGTATCAGTAACGCTCCAAAAGAAAAGGCTATAGCCTTTTCTATTATTTAAAAAAAATTATGTTAATTATTTTTTTTTAATTTAATACATTTTATTGAAAGCCAAATGCTATGCAATAGCTTTGCCGCGGCAGTTCTCGAGTGCCACATGTCCTTTTTTATTGGAGTATCAGTAACGCTCCAAAAGAAAAGGCTATAGCCTTTTCTATTATTTAAAAAAAATTATGTTAATTATTTTTTTTTAATTTAATACATTTTATTGAAAGCCAAATTCTATGCAATAGCTTTGCCGCGGCAGTTCTCGAGTGCCACATGTCCTTTTTTATTGGCGTACCAGTAACGCTCCAAAAGAAAAGGCTATAGCCTTTTCTATTATTTAAAAAAAATTATGTTAATTATTTTTTTTTAATTTAATACATTTTATTGAAAGCCAAATGCTATGCAATAGCTTTGCCGCGGCAGTTCTCGAGTGCCACATGTCCTTTTTTATTGGCGTATCAGTAACGCTCCAAAAGAAAAGGCTATAAAAAATTATAATTAATTTAATATAATAAATAAATTAAATTAATATAATTATAAAAAATATGTTAATTATTTTTTTTTAATTTAATACATTTTATTGAAAGCCAAATGCTATGCAATAGCTTTGCCGCGGCAGTTCTCGAGTGCCACATGTCCTTTTTTATTGGCGTATCAGTAACGCTCCAAATATAGCCTTTTCTATTATTTAAAAAAAATTATGTTAATTATTTTTGTTTAATTTAATACATTTTATTGAAAGCCAAATGCTATGCAATAGCTTTGCCGCGGCAGTTCTCGAGTGCCACATGTCCTTTTTTATTGGCGTATCAGTAACGCTCCAAAAGAAAAGGCTATAGCCTTTTCTATTATTTAAAAAAAATCATGTTAATTATTTTTTTTTAATTTAATACATTTTATTGAAAGCCAAATGCTATGCAATAGCTTTGCCGCGGCAGTTCTCGAGTGCCACATGTCCTTTTTTATTGGCGTATCAGTAACGCTCCAAAAAATTAAAAAAAAATATGTTAATTATTTTTTTTTAATTTAATACATTTTATTGAAAGCCAAATGCTATGCAATAGCTTTGCCGCGGCAGTTCTCGAGTGCCACATGTCCTTTTTTATTGGCGTATCAGTAACGCTCCAAAAGAAAAGGCTATAGCCTTTTCTATTATTTAAAAAAAAATATGTTAATTATTTTTGTTTAATTTAATACATTTTATTGAAAGCCAAATGCTATGCAATAGCTTTGCCGCGGCAGTTCTCGAGTGCCACATGTCCTTTTTTATTGGCGTATCAGTAACGCTCCAAAAGAAAAGGCTATAGCCTTTTCTATTATTTAAAAAAAATCATGTTAATTATTTTTTTTTAATTTAATACATTTTATTGAAAGCCAAATGCTATGCAATAGCTTTGCCGCGGCAGTTCTCGAGTGCCACATGTCCTTTTTTATTGGCGTATCAGTAACGCTCCAAAAGAAAAGGCTATAGCCTTTTCTATTATTTAAAAAAAATTATGTTAATTATTTTTTTTTTAATTTAATACATTTTATTGAAAGCCAAATGCTATGCAATAGCTTTGCCGCGGCAGTTCTCGAGTGCCACATGTCCTTTTTTATTGGCGTATCAGTAACGCTCCAAAAGAAAAGGCTATAGCCTTTTCTATTATTTAAAAAAAATTATGTTAATTATTTTTTTTTTAATTTAATACATTTTATTGAAAGCCAAATGCTATGCAATAGCTTTGCCGCGGCAGTTCTCGAGTGCCACATGTCCTTTTTTATTGGCGTATCAGTAACGCTCCAAAAGAAAAGGCTATAGCCTTTTCTATTATTTAAAAAAAATTATGTTAATTATTTTTTTTTTAATTTAATACATTTTATTGAAAGCCAAATGCTATGCAATAGCTTTGCCGCGGCAGTTCTCGAGTGCCACATGTCCTTTTTTATTGGCGTATCAGTAACGCTCCAAAAGAAAAGGCTATAGCCTTTTCTATTATTTAAAAAAAATTATGTTAATTATTTTTTTTTAATTTAATACATTTTATTGAAAGCCAAATGCTATGCAATAGCTTTGCCGCGGCAGTTCTCGAGTGCCACATGTCCTTTTTTATTGGCGTATCAGTAACGCTCCAAAAGAAAAGGCTATAGCCTTTTCTATTATTTAAAAAAAATTATGTTAATTATTTTTTTTTAATTTAATACATTTTATTGAAAGCCAAATTCTATGCAATAGCTTTGCCGCGGCAGTTCTCGAGTGCCACATGTCCTTTTTTATTGGCGTACCAGTAACGCTCCAAAAGAAAAGGCTATAGCCTTTTCTATTATTTAAAAAAAATTATGTTAATTATTTTTTTTAATTTAATACATTTTATTGAAAGCCAAATGCTATGCAATAGCTTTGCCGCGGCAGTTCTCGAGTGCCACATGTCCTTTTTTATTGGCGTATCAGTAACGCTCCAAAAGAAAAGGCTATAGCCTTTTCTATTATTTAAAAAGAAATATGTTAATTATTTTTTTTTAATTTAATACATTTTATTGAAAGCCAAATGCTATGCAATAGCTTTGCCGCGGCAGTTCTCGAGTGCCACATGTCCTTTTTTATTGGCGTATCAGTAACGCTCCAAAAGAAAAGGCTATAGCCTTTTCTATTATTTAAAAAAAATTATGTTAATTATTTTTGTTTAATTTAATACATTTTATTGAAAGCCAAATGCTATGCAATAGCTTTGCCGCGGCAGTTCTCGAGTGCCACATGTCCTTTTTTATTGGCGTATCAGTAACGCTCCAAAAGAAAAGGCTATAGCCTTTTCTATTATTTAAAAAAAATCATGTTAATTATTTTTTTTTAATTTAATACATTTTATTGAAAGCCAAATGCTATGCAATAGCTTTGCCGCGGCAGTTCCTCGAGTGCCACATGTCCTTTTTTATTGGCGTATCAGTAACGCTCCAAAAGAAAAGGCTATAGCCTTTTCTATTATTTAAAAAAAATTATGTTAATTATTTTTTTTTTAATTTAATACATTTTATTGAAAGCCAAACGCTATGCAATAGCTTTGCCGCGGCAGTTCTCGAGTGCCACATGTCCTTTTTTATTGGCGTATCAGTAACGCTCCAAAAGAAAAGGCTATAGCCTTTTCTATTATTTAAAAAAAATTATGTTAATTATTTTTTTTTAATTTAATACATTTTATTGAAAGCCAAACGCTATGCAATAGCTTTGCCGCGGCAGTTCTCGAGTGCCACATGTCCTTTTTTATTGGCGTATCAGTAACGCTCCAAAAGAAAAGGCTATAGCCTTTTCTATTATTTAAAAAAAATTATGTTAATTATTTTTTTTTAATTTAATACATTTTATTGAAAGCCAAACGCTATGCAATAGCTTTGCCGCGGCAGTTCTCGAGTGCCACATGTCCTTTTTTATTGGCGTACCAACCCCAAAAGAAAAGGCTATAGCCTTTTCTATTATTTAAAAAAAATTATGTTAATTATTTTTTTTTAATTTAATACATTTTATTGAAAGCCAAACGCTATGCAATAGCTTTGCCGCGGCAGTTCTCGAGTGCCACATGTCCTTTTTTATTGGCGTATCAGTAACGCTCCAAAAGAAAAGGCTATAGCCTTTTCTATTATTTAAAAAAAATTATGTTAATTATTTTTTTTTAATTTAATACATTTTATTGAAAGCCAAACGCTATGCAATAGCTTTGCCGCGGCAGTTCTCGAGTGCCACATGTCCTTTTTTATTGGCGTATCAGTAACGCTCCAAAAGAAAAGGCTATAGCCTTTTCTATTATTTAAAAAAAATTATGTTAATTATTATTTTTTAATTTAATACATTTTATTGAAAGCCAAACGCTATGCAATAGCTTTGCCGAGGCAGTTCTCGAGTGCCACATGTCCTTTTTTATTGGCGTATCAGTAACGCTCCAAAAGAAAAGGCTATAGCCTTTTCTATTATTTAAAAAAAATTATGTTAATTATTTTTTTTAATTTAATACATTTTATTGAAAGCCAAACGCTATGCAATAGCTTTGCCGCGGCAGTTCTCGAGTGCCACATGTCCTTTTTTATTGGCGTATCAGTAACGCTCCAAAAGAAAAGGCTATAGCCTTTTCTATTATTTAAAAAAAATTATGTTAATTATTTTTTTTTAATTTAATACATTTTATTGAAAGCCAAACGCTATGCAATAGCTTTGCCGCGGCAGTTCTCGAGTGCCACATGTCCTTTTTTATTGGAGTATCAGTAACGCTCCAAAAGAAAAGGCTATATAGCCTTTTCTATTATTTAAAAAAAATTATGTTAATTATTTTTTTTTAATTTAATACATTTTATTGAAAGCCAAACGCTATGCAATAGCTTTGCCGCGGCAGTTCTCGAGTGCCACATGTCCTTTTTTATTGGCGTATCAGTAACGCTCCAAAAGAAAAGGCTATAGCCTTTTCTATTATTTAAAAAAAATTATGTTAATTATTTTTTTTTAATTTAATACATTTTATTGAAAGCCAAACGCTATGCAATAGCTTTGCCGCGGCAGTTCTCGAGTGCCACATGTCCTTTTTTCTTGGCGTATCAGTAACGCTCCAAAAGAAAAGGCTATAGCCTTTTCTATTATTTAAAAAAAAATATGTTAATTATTTTTTTTTAATTTAATACATTTTATTGAAAGCCAAATGCTATGCAATAGCTTTGCCGCGGCAGTTCTCGAGTGCCACATGTCCTTTTTTATTGGCGTATCAGTAACGCTCCAAAAGAAAAGGCTATAGCCTTTTCTATTATTTAAAAAAAAATATGTTAATTATTTTTTTTTAATTTAATACATTTTATTGAAAGCCAAACGCTATGCAATAGCTTTGCCGCGGCAGTTCTCGAGTGCCACATGTCCTTTTTTATTGGCGTATCAGTAACGCTCCAAAAGAAAAGGCTATAGCCTTTTCTATTATTTAAAAAAAATTATGTTAATTATTTTTTTATTAGCGTATCAGTAACGCTCCAAAAGAAAAGGCTATAGCCTTTTCTATTATTTAAAAAAAATTATGTTAATTATTTTTTTTTAATTTAATACATTTTATTGAAAGCCAAACGCTATGCAATAGCTTTGCCGCGGCAGTTCTCGAGTGCCACATGTCCTTTTTTATTGGCGTATCAGTAACGCTCCAAAAGAAAAGGCTATACAATAGCTTTGCCGCGGCAGTTCTCGAGTGCCACATGTCCTTTTTTATTGGCGTATCAGTAACGCTCCAAAAGAAAAGGCTATAGCCTTTTCTATTATTTAAAAAAAAATATGTTAATTATTTTTTTTTAATTTAATACATTTTATTGAAAGCCAAACGCTATGCAATAGCTTTGCCGCGGCAGTTCTCGAGTGCCACATGTCCTTTTTTATTGGCGTATCAGTAACGCTCCAAAAGAAAAGGCTATAGCCTTTTCTATTATTTAAAAAAAATTATGTTAATTATTTTTTTTTAATTTAATACATGTTATTGAAAGCCAAATGCTATGCAATAGCTTTGCCGCGGCAGTTCTCGAGTGCCACATGTCCTTTTTTATTGGCGTATCAGTAACGCTCCAAAAGAAAAGGCTATAGCCTTTTCTATTATTTAAAAAAAAATATGTTAATTATTTTTTTTTAATTTAATACATTTTATTGAAAGCCAAATGCTATGCAATAGCTTTGCCGCGGCAGTTCTCGAGTGCCACATGTCCTTTTTTATTGGCGTATCAGTAACGCTCCAAAAGAAAAGGCTATAGCCTTTTCTATTATTTAAAAAAAATTATGTTAATTATTTTTTTTTAATTTAATACATGTTATTGAAAGCCAAATGCTATGCAATAGCTTTGCCGCGGCAGTTCTCGAGTGCCACATGTCCTTTTTTCTTGGCGTATCAGTAACGCTCCAAAAGAAAAGGCTATAGCCTTTTCTATTATTTAAAAAAAATATGTTAATTATTTTTTTTTAATTTAATACATTTTATTGAAAGCCAAATGCTATGCAATAGCTTTGCCGCGGCAGTTCTCGAGTGCCACATGTCCTTTTTTATTGGCGTATCAGTAACGCTCCAAAAGAAAAGGCTATAGCCTTTTCTATTGTTTAAAAAAAAATATGTTAATTATTTTTTTTTAATTTAATACATTTTATTGAAAGCCAAACGCTATGCAATAGCTTTGCCGCGGCAGTTCTCGAGTGCCACATGTCCTTTTTTATTGGCGTATCAGTAACGCTCCAAAAGAAAAGGCTATAGCCTTTTCTATTATTTAAAAAAAATTATGTTAATTATTTTTTTATTAGCGTATCAGTAACGCTCCAAAAGAAAAGGCTATAGCCTTTTCTATTATTTAAAAAAAAATATGTTAATTATTTTTTTTTAATTTAATACATTTTATTGAAAGCCAAACGCTATGCAATAGCTTTGCCGCGGCAGTTCTCGAGTGCCACATGTCCTTTTTTATTGGCGTATCAGTAACGCTCCAAAAGAAAAGGCTATACAATAGCTTTGCCGCGGCAGTTCTCGAGTGCCACATGTCCTTTTTTATTGGCGTACCAGTAACGCTCCAAAAGAAAAGGCTATAGCATTTTCTATTATTTAAAAAAAATATGTTAATTATTTTTTTTTAATTTAATACATTTTATTGAAAGCCAAACGCTATGCAATAGCTTTGCCGCGGCAGTTCTCGAGTGCCACATGTCCTTTTTTATTGGCGTATCAGTAACGCTCCAAAAGAAAAGGCTATAGCCTTTTCTATTATTTAAAAAAAATTATGTTAATTATTTTTTTTTAATTTAATACATGTTATTGAAAGCCAAATGCTATGCAATAGCTTTGCCGCGGCAGTTCTCGAGTGCCACATGTCCTTTTTTCTTGGCGTATCAGTAACGCTCCAAAAGAAAAGGCTATAGCCTTTTCTATTATTTAAAAAAAAAATATGTTAATTATTTTTTTTTAATTTAATACATTTTATTGAAAGCCAAATGCTATGCAATAGCTTTGCCGCGGCAGTTCTCGAGTGCCACATGTCCTTTTTTATTGGCGTATCAGTAACGCTCCAAAAGAAAAGGCTATAGCCTTTTCTATTATTTAAAAAAAATTATGTTAATTATTTTTTTTTAATTTAATACATGTTATTGAAAGCCAAATGCTATGCAATAGCTTTGCCGCGGCAGTTCTCGAGTGCCACATGTCCTTTTTTCTTGGCGTATCAGTAACGCTCCAAAAGAAAAGGCTATAGCCTTTTCTATTATTTAAAAAAAAATATGTTAATTATTTTTTTTTAATTTAATACATTTTATTGAAAGCCAAATGCTATGCAATGGCTTTGCCGCGGCAGTTCTCGAGTGCCACATGTTTTTTATTGGCGTATCAGTAACGCTCCAAAAGAAAAGGCTATAGCCTTTTCTATTATTTAAAAAAAAATATGTTAATTATTTTTTTTTAATTTAATACATTTTATTGAAAGCCAAACGCTATGCAATAGCTTTGCCGCGGCAGTTCTCGAGTGCCACATGTCCTTTTTTATTGGCGTATCAGTAACGCTCCAAAAGAAAAGGCTATAGCCTTTTCTATTATTTAAAAAAAATTATGTTAATTATTTTTTTATTAGCGTATCAGTAACGCTCCAAAAGAAAAGGCTATAGCCTTTTCTATTATTTAAAAAAAATTATGTTAATTATTTTTTTTTAATTTAATACATTTTATTGAAAGCCAAACGCTATGCAATAGCTTTGCCGCGGCAGTTCTCGAGTGCCACATGTCCTTTTTTATTGGCGTATCAGTAACGCTCCAAAAGAAAAGGCTATACAATAGCTTTGCCGCGGCAGTTCTCGAGTGCCACATGTCCTTTTTTATTGGCGTATCAGTAACGCTCCAAAAGAAAAGGCTATAGCCTTTTCTATTATTTAAAAAAAATTATGTTAATTATTTTTTTTTAATTTAATACATTTTATTGAAAGCCAAACGCTATGCAATAGCTTTGCCGCGGCAGTTCTCGAGTGCCACATGTCCTTTTTTATTGGCGTATCAGTAACGCTCCAAAAGAAAAGGCTATAGCCTTTTCTATTATTTAAAAAAAATTATGTTAATTATTTTTTATTAGCGTATCAGTAACGCTCCAAAAGAAAAGGCTATAGCCTTTTCTATTATTTAAAAAAAATTATGTTAATTATTTTTTTTTAATTTAATACATTTTATTGAAAGCCAAACGCTATGCAATAGCTTTGCCGCGGCAGTTCTCGAGTGCCACATGTCCTTTTTTATTGGCGTATCAGTAACGCTCCAAAAGAAAAGGCTATAGCCTTTTCTATTATTTAAAAAAAATTATGTTAATTATTTTTTTTTAATTTAATACATTTTATTGAAAGCCAATTGCTATGCAATAGCTTTGCCGCGGCAGTTCTCGAGTGCCACATGTCCTTTTTTATTGGCGTATCAGTAACGCTCCAAAAGAAAAGGCTATAGCCTTTTCTATTATTTAAAAAAAATTATGTTAATTATTTTTTTTTAATTTAATACATTTTATTGAAAGCCAATTGCTATGCAATAGCTTTGCCGCGGCAGTTCTCGAGTGCCACATGTCCTTTTTTATTGGCGTATCAGTAACGCTCCAAAAGAAAAGGCTATAGCCTTTTCTATTATTTAAAAAAAATTATGTTAATTATTTTTTTTTAATTTAATACATTTTATTGAAAGCCAATTGCTATGCAATAGCTTTGCCGCGGCTGTTCTCGAGTGCCACATGTCCTTTTTTATTGGCGTATCAGTAACGCTCCTAAAGAAAAGGCTATAGCCTTTTCTATTATTTAAAAAAAATTATGTTAATTATTTTTTTTTAATTTAATACATTTTATTGAAAGCCAATTGCTATGCAATAGCTTTGCCGCGGCAGTTCTCGAGTGCCACATGTCCTTTTTTATTGGCGTATCAGTAACGCTCCAAAAGAAAAGGCTATAGCCTTTTCTATTATTTAAAAAAAATTATGTTAATTATTTTTTTTTAATTTAATACATTTTATTGAAAGCCAAACGCTATGCAATAGCTTTGCCGCGGCAGTTCTCGAGTGCCACATGTCCTTTTTTATTGGCGTATCAGTAACGCTCCAAAAGAAAAGGCTATAGCCTTTTCTATTATTTAAAAAAAATTATGTTAATTATTTTTTTTTAATTTAATACATTTTATTGAAAGCCAATTGCTATGCAATAGCTTTGCCGCGGCAGTTCTCGAGTGCCACATGTCCTTTTTTATTGGCGTATCAGTAACGCTCCAAAAGAAAAGGCTATAGCCTTTTCTATTATTTAAAAAAAATTATGTTAATTATTTTTTTTTAATTTAATACATTTTATTGAAAGCCAATTGCTATGCAATAGCTTTGCCGCGGCAGTTCTCGAGTGCCACATGTCCTTTTTTATTGGCGTATCAGTAACGCTCCAAAAGAAAAGGCTATAGCCTTTTCTATTATTTAAAAAAAATTATGTTAATTATTTTTTTTTAATTTAATACATTTTATTGAAAGCCAATTGCTATGCAATAGCTTTGCCGCGGCAGTTCTCGAGTGCCACATGTCCTTTTTTATTGGCGTATCAGTAACGCTCCAAAAGAAAAGGCTATAGCCTTTTCTATTATTTAAAAAAAATTATGTTAATTATTTTTTTTTAATTTAATACATTTTATTGAAAGCCAATTGCTATGCAATAGCTTTGCCGCGGCAGTTCTCGAGTGCCACATGTCCTTTTTTATTGGCGTATCAGTAACGCTCCAAAAGAAAAGGCTATAGCCTTTTCTATTATTTAAAAAAAATTATGTTAATTATTTTTTTTTAATTTAATACATTTTATTGAAAGCCAAACGCTATGCAATAGCTTTGCCGCGGCAGTTCTCGAGTGCCACATGTCCTTTTTTATTGGCGTATCAGTAACGCTCCAAAAGAAAAGGCTATACAATAGCTTTGCCGCGGCAGTTCTCGAGTGCCACATGTCCTTTTTTCTTGGCGTATCAGTAACGCTCCAAAAGAAAAGGCTATAGCCTTTTCTATTATTTAAAAAAAATTATGTTAATTATTTTTTTTTAATTTAATACATTTTATTGAAAGCCAATTGCTATGCAATAGCTTTGCCGCGGCAGTTCTCGAGTGCCACATGTCCTTTTTTATTGGCGTATCAGTAACGCTCCAAAAGAAAAGGCTATAGCCTTTTCTATTATTTAAAAAAAATTATGTTAATTATTTTTTTTTAATTTAATACATTTTATTGAAAGCCAAACGCTATGCAATAGCTTTGCCGCGGCAGTTCTCGAGTGCCACATGTCCTTTTTTATTGGCGTATCAGTAACGCTCCAAAAGAAAAGGCTATAGCCTTTTCTATTATTTAAAAAAAATTATGTTAATTATTTTTTTTTAATTTAATACATTTTATTGAAAGCCAATTGCTATGCAATAGCTTTGCCGCGGCAGTTCTCGAGTGCCACATGTCCTTTTTTATTGGCGTATCAGTAACGCTCCAAAAGAAAAGGCTATAGCCTTTTCTATTATTTAAAAAAAATTATGTTAATTATTTTTTTTTAATTTAATACATTTTATTGAAAGCCAAACGCTATGCAATAGCTTTGCCGCGGCAGTTCTCGAGTGCCACATGTCCTTTTTTATTGGCGTATCAGTAACGCTCCAAAAGAAAAGGCTATACAATAGCTTTGCCGCGGCAGTTCTCGAGTGCCACATGTCCTTTTTTCTTGGCGTATCAGTAACGCTCCAAAAGAAAAGGCTATAGCCTTTTCTATTATTTAAAAAAAATTATGTTAATTATTTTTTTTTAATTTAATACATTTTATTGAAAGCCAATTGCTATGCAATAGCTTTGCCGCGGCAGTTCTCGAGTGCCACATGTCCTTTTTTATTGGCGTATCAGTAACGCTCCAAAAGAAAAGGCTATAGCCTTTTCTATTATTTAAAAAAAATTATGTTAATTATTTTTTTTTAATTTAATACATTTTATTGAAAGCCAATTGCTATGCAATAGCTTTGCCGCGGCAGTTCTCGAGTGCCACATGTCCTTTTTTATTGGCGTATCAGTAACGCTCCAAAAGAAAAGGCTATAGCCTTTTCTATTATTTAAAAAAAATTATGTTAATTATTTTTTTTTAATTTAATACATTTTATTGAAAGCCAAACGCTATGCAATAGCTTTGCCGCGGCAGTTCTCGAGTGCCACATGTCCTTTTTTATTGGCGTATCAGTAACGCTCCAAAAGAAAAGGCTATAGCCTTTTCTATTATTTAAAAAAAATTATGTTAATTATTTTTTTTTAATTTAATACATTTTATTGAAAGCCAATTGCTATGCAATAGCTTTGCCGCGGCAGTTCTCGAGTGCCACATGTCCTTTTTTATTGGCGTATCAGTAACGCTCCAAAAGAAAAGGCTATAGCCTTTTCTATTATTTAAAAAAAATTATGTTAATTATTTTTTTTTAATTTAATACATTTTATTGAAAGCCAAACGCTATGCAATAGCTTTGCCGCGGCAGTTCTCGAGTGCCACATGTCCTTTTTTATTGGCGTATCAGTAACGCTCCAAAAGAAAAGGCTATAGCCTTTTCTATTATTTAAAAAAAATTATGTTAATTATTTTTTTTTAATTTAATACATTTTATTGAAAGCCAATTGCTATGCAATAGCTTTGCCGCGGCAGTTCTCGAGTGCCACATGTCCTTTTTTATTGGCGTATCAGTAACGCTCCAAAAGAAAAGGCTATAGCCTTTTCTATTATTTAAAAAAAATTATGTTAATTATTTTTTTTTAATTTAATACATTTTATTGAAAGCCAAACGCTATGCAATAGCTTTGCCGCGGCAGTTCTCGAGTGCCACATGTCCTTTTTTATTGGCGTATCAGTAACGCTCCAAAAGAAAAGGCTATACAATAGCTTTGCCGCGGCAGTTCTCGAGTGCCACATGTCCTTTTTTCTTGGCGTATCAGTAACGCTCCAAAAGAAAAGGCTATAGCCTTTTCTATTATTTAAAAAAAATTATGTTAATTATTTTTTTTTAATTTAATACATTTTATTGAAAGCCAATTGCTATGCAATAGCTTTGCCGCGGCAGTTCTCGAGTGCCACATGTCCTTTTTTATTGGCGTATCAGTAACGCTCCAAAAGAAAAGGCTATAGCCTTTTCTATTATTTAAAAAAAATTATGTTAATTATTTTTTTTTAATTTAATACATTTTATTGAAAGCCAATTGCTATGCAATAGCTTTGCCGCGGCAGTTCTCGAGTGCCACATGTCCTTTTTTATTGGCGTATCAGTAACGCTCCAAAAGAAAAGGCTATAGCCTTTTCTATTATTTAAAAAAAATTATGTTAATTATTTTTTTTTAATTTAATACATTTTATTGAAAGCCAAACGCTATGCAATAGCTTTGCCGCGGCAGTTCTCGAGTGCCACATGTCCTTTTTTATTGGCGTATCAGTAACGCTCCAAAAGAAAAGGCTATAGCCTTTTCTATTATTTAAAAAAAATTATGTTAATTATTTTTTTTTAATTTAATACATTTTATTGAAAGCCAATTGCTATGCAATAGCTTTGCCGCGGCAGTTCTCGAGTGCCACATGTCCTTTTTTATTGGCGTATCAGTAACGCTCCAAAAGAAAAGGCTATAGCCTTTTCTATTATTTAAAAAAAATTATGTTAATTATTTTTTTTTAATTTAATACATTTTATTGAAAGCCAAACGCTATGCAATAGCTTTGCCGCGGCAGTTCTCGAGTGCCACATGTCCTTTTTTATTGGCGTATCAGTAACGCTCCAAAAGAAAAGGCTATACAATAGCTTTGCCGCGGCAGTTCTCGAGTGCCACATGTCCTTTTTTCTTGGCGTATCAGTAACGCTCCAAAAGAAAAGGCTATAGCCTTTTCTATTATTTAAAAAAAATTATGTTAATTATTTTTTTTTAATTTAATACATTTTATTGAAAGCCAATTGCTATGCAATAGCTTTGCCGCGGCAGTTCTCGAGTGCCACATGTCCTTTTTTATTGGCGTATCAGTAACGCTCCAAAAGAAAAGGCTATAGCCTTTTCTATTATTTAAAAAAAATTATGTTAATTATTTTTTTTTAATTTAATACATTTTATTGAAAGCCAATTGCTATGCAATAGCTTTGCCGCGGCAGTTCTCGAGTGCCACATGTCCTTTTTTATTGGCGTATCAGTAACGCTCCAAAAGAAAAGGCTATAGCCTTTTCTATTATTTAAAAAAAATTATGTTAATTATTTTTTTTTAATTTAATACATTTTATTGAAAGCCAAACGCTATGCAATAGCTTTGCCGCGGCAGTTCTCGAGTGCCACATGTCCTTTTTTATTGGCGTATCAGTAACGCTCCAAAAGAAAAGGCTATAGCCTTTTCTATTATTTAAAAAAAATTATGTTAATTATTTTTTTTTAATTTAATACATTTTATTGAAAGCCAATTGCTATGCAATAGCTTTGCCGCGGCAGTTCTCGAGTGCCACATGTCCTTTTTTATTGGCGTATCAGTAACGCTCCAAAAGAAAAGGCTATAGCCTTTTCTATTATTTAAAAAAAATTATGTTAATTATTTTTTTTTAATTTAATACATTTTATTGAAAGCCAATTGCTATGCAATAGCTTTGCCGCGGCAGTTCTCGAGTGCCACATGTCCTTTTTTATTGGCGTATCAGTAACGCTCCAAAAGAAAAGGCTATAGCCTTTTCTATTATTTAAAAAAAATTATGTTAATTATTTTTTTTTAATTTAATACATTTTATTGAAAGCCAATTGCTATGCAATAGCTTTGCCGCGGCAGTTCTCGAGTGCCACATGTCCTTTTTTATTGGCGTATCAGTAACGCTCCAAAAGAAAAGGCTATAGCCTTTTCTATTATTTAAAAAAAATTATGTTAATTATTTTTTTTTAATTTAATACATTTTATTGAAAGCCAATTGCTATGCAATAGCTTTGCCGCGGCAGTTCTCGAGTGCCACATGTCCTTTTTTATTGGCGTATCAGTAACGCTCCAAAAGAAAAGGCTATAGCCTTTTCTATTATTTAAAAAAAATTATGTTAATTATTTTTTTTTAATTTAATACATTTTATTGAAAGCCAAACGCTATGCAATAGCTTTGCCGCGGCAGTTCTCGAGTGCCACATGTCCTTTTTTATTGGCGTATCAGTAACGCTCCAAAAGAAAAGGCTATAGCCTTTTCTATTATTTAAAAAAAATTATGTTAATTATTTTTTTTAATTTAATACATTTTATTGAAAGCCAATTGCTATGCAATAGCTTTGCCGCGGCAGTTCTCGAGTGCCACATGTCCTTTTTTATTGGCGTATCAGTAACGCTCCAAAAGAAAAGGCTATAGCCTTTTCTATTATTTAAAAAAAATTATGTTAATTATTTTTTTTTAATTTAATACATTTTATTGAAAGCCAATTGCTATGCAATAGCTTTGCCGCGGCAGTTCTCGAGTGCCACATGTCCTTTTTTATTGGCGTATCAGTAACGCTCCAAAAGAAAAGGCTATAGCCTTTTCTATTATTTAAAAAAAATTATGTTAATTATTTTTTTTTAATTTAATACATTTTATTGAAAGCCAATTGCTATGCAATAGCTTTGCCGCGGCAGTTCTCGAGTGCCACATGTCCTTTTTTATTGGCGTATCAGTAACGCTCCAAAAGAAAAGGCTATAGCCTTTTCTATTATTTAAAAAAAATTATGTTAATTATTTTTTTTTAATTTAATACATTTTATTGAAAGCCAATTGCTATGCAATAGCTTTGCCGCGGCAGTTCTCGAGTGCCACATGTCCTTTTTTATTGGCGTATCAGTAACGCTCCAAAAGAAAAGGCTATAGCCTTTTCTATTATTTAAAAAAAATTATGTTAATTATTTTTTTTTAATTTAATACATTTTATTGAAAGCCAAACGCTATGCAATAGCTTTGCCGCGGCAGTTCTCGAGTGCCACATGTCCTTTTTTATTGGCGTATCAGTAACGCTCCAAAAGAAAAGGCTATACAATAGCTTTGCCGCGGCAGTTCTCGAGTGCCACATGTCCTTTTTTCTTGGCGTATCAGTAACGCTCCAAAAGAAAAGGCTATAGCCTTTTCTATTATTTAAAAAAAATTATGTTAATTATTTTTTTTTAATTTAATACATTTTATTGAAAGCCAATTGCTATGCAATAGCTTTGCCGCGGCAGTTCTCGAGTGCCACATGTCCTTTTTTATTGGCGTATCAGTAACGCTCCAAAAGAAAAGGCTATAGCCTTTTCTATTATTTAAAAAAAATTATGTTAATTATTTTTTTTTAATTTAATACATTTTATTGAAAGCCAAACGCTATGCAATAGCTTTGCCGCGGCAGTTCTCGAGTGCCACATGTCCTTTTTTATTGGCGTATCAGTAACGCTCCAAAAGAAAAGGCTATACAATAGCTTTGCCGCGGCAGTTCTCGAGTGCCACATGTCCTTTTTTCTTGGCGTATCAGTAACGCTCCAAAAGAAAAGGCTATAGCCTTTTCTATTATTTAAAAAAAATTATGTTAATTATTTTTTTTTAATTTAATACATTTTATTGAAAGCCAAACGCTATGCAATAGCTTTGCCGCGGCAGTTCTCGAGTGCCACATGTCCTTTTTTCTTGGCGTATCAGTAACGCTCCAAAAGAAAAGGCTATAGCCTTTTCTATTATTTAAAAAAAAATATGTTAATTATTTTTTTTTAATTTAATACATTTTATTGAAAGCCAATTGCTATGCAATAGCTTTGCCGCGGCAGTTCTCGAGTGCCACATGTCCTTTTTTATTGGCGTATCAGTAACGCTCCAAAAGAAAAGGCTATACAATAGCTTTGCCGCGGCAGTTCTCGAGTGCCACATGTCCTTTTTTCTTGGCGTATCAGTAACGCTCCAAAAGAAAAGGCTATAGCCTTTTCTATTATTTAAAAAAAAAATATGTTAATTATTTTTTTTTAATTTAATACATTTTATTGAAAGCCAAACGCTATGCAATAGCTTTGCCGCGGCAGTTCTCGAGTGCCACATGTCCTTTTTTCTTGGCGTATCAGTAACGCTCCAAAAGAAAAGGCTATAGCCTTTTCTATTATTTAAAAAAAATTATGTTAATTATTTTTTTTTAATTTAATACATTTTATTGAAAGCCAAACGCTATGCAATAGCTTTGCCGCGGCAGTTCTCGAGTGCCACATGTCCTTTTTTCTTGGCGTATCAGTAACGCTCCAAAAGAAAAGGCTATAGCCTTTTCTATTATTTAAAAAAAAATATGTTAATTATTTTTTTTTAATTTAATACTTTTTATTGAAAGCCAAATGCTATGCAATAGCTTTGCCGCGGCAGTTCTCGAGTGCCACATGTCCTTTTTTATTGGCGTATCAGTAACGCTCCAAAAGAAAAGGCTATAGCCTTTTCTATTATTTAAAAAAAATTATGTTAATTATTTTTTTTTAATTTAATACATTTTATTGAAAGCCAAACGCTATGCAATAGCTTTGCCGCGGCAGTTCTCGAGTGCCACATGTCCTTTTTTATTGGCGTATCAGTAACGCTCCAAAAGAAAAGGCTATACAATAGCTTTGCCGCGGCAGTTCTCGAGTGCCACATGTCCTTTTTTATTGGCGTATCAGTAACGCTCCAAAAGAAAAGGCTATACAATAGCTTTGCCGCGGCAGTTCTCGAGTGCCACATGTCCTTTTTTATTGGCGTATCAGTAACGCTCCAAAAGAAAAGGCTATAGCCTTTTCTATTATTTAAAAAAAAATATGTTAATTATTTTTTTTTAATTTAATACATTTTATTGAAAGCCAAACGCTATGCAATAGCTTTGCCGCGGCAGTTCTCGAGTGCCACATGTCCTTTTTTATTGGCGTATCAGTAACGCTCCAAAAGAAAAGGCTATAGCCTTTTCTATTATTTAAAAAAAATTATGTTAATTATTTTTTTTTAATTTAATACATGTTATTGAAAGCCAAATGCTATGCAATAGCTTTGCCGCGGCAGTTCTCGAGTGCCACATGTCCTTTTTTCTTGGCGTATCAGTAACGCTCCAAAAGAAAAGGCTATAGCCTTTTCTATTATTTAAAAAAAAATATGTTAATTATTTTTTTTTAATTTAATACATTTTATTGAAAGCCAAATGCTATGCAATAGCTTTGCCGCGGCAGTTCTCGAGTGCCACATGTCCTTTTTTATTGGCGTATCAGTAACGCTCCAAAAGAAAAGGCTATAGCCTTTTCTATTATTTAAAAAAAATTATGTTAATTATTTTTTTTTAATTTAATACATGTTATTGAAAGCCAAATGCTATGCAATAGCTTTGCCGCGGCAGTTCTCGAGTGCCACATGTCCTTTTTTCTTGGCGTATCAGTAACGCTCCAAAAGAAAAGGCTATAGCCTTTTCTATTATTTAAAAAAAAATATGTTAATTATTTTTTTTTAATTTAATACATTTTATTGAAAGCCAAACGCTATGCAATAGCTTTGCCGCGGCAGTTCTCGAGTGCCACATGTCCTTTTTTCTTGGCGTATCAGTAACGCTCCAAAAGAAAAGGCTATAGCCTTTTCTATTATTTAAAAAAAATTATGTTAATTATTTTTTTTTAATTTAATACATTTTATTGAAAGCCAAACGCTATGCAATAGCTTTGCCGCGGCAGTTCTCGAGTGCCACATGTCCTTTTTTCTTGGCGTATCAGTAACGCTCCAAAAGAAAAGGCTATAGCCTTTTCTATTATTTAAAAAAAAATATGTTAATTATTTTTTTTTTAATTTAATACATTTTATTGAAAGCCAAATGCTATGCAATAGCTTTGCCGCGGCAGTTCTCGAGTGCCACATGTCCTTTTTTATTGGCGTATCAGTAACGCTCCAAAAGAAAAGGCTATAGCCTTTTCTATTATTTAAAAAAAATTATGTTAATTATTTTTTTTTAATTTAATACATTTTATTGAAAGCCAAACGCTATGCAATAGCTTTGCCGCGGCAGTTCTCGAGTGCCACATGTCCTTTTTTATTGGCGTATCAGTAACGCTCCAAAAGAAAAGGCTATACAATAGCTTTGCCGCGGCAGTTCTCGAGTGCCACATGTCCTTTTTTATTGGCGTATCAGTAACGCTCCAAAAGAAAAGGCTATACAATAGCTTTGCCGCGGCAGTTCTCGAGTGCCACATGTCCTTTTTTATTGGCGTATCAGTAACGCTCCAAAAGAAAAGGCTATAGCCTTTTCTATTATTTAAAAAAAAATATGTTAATTATTTTTTTTTAATTTAATACATTTTATTGAAAGCCAAACGCTATGCAATAGCTTTGCCGCGGCAGTTCTCGAGTGCCACATGTCCTTTTTTATTGGCGTATCAGTAACGCTCCAAAAGAAAAGGCTATAGCCTTTTCTATTATTTAAAAAAAATTATGTTAATTATTTTTTTTTAATTTAATACATGTTATTGAAAGCCAAATGCTATGCAATAGCTTTGCCGCGGCAGTTCTCGAGTGCCACATGTCCTTTTTTCTTGGCGTATCAGTAACGCTCCAAAAGAAAAGGCTATAGCCTTTTCTATTATTTAAAAAAAAATATGTTAATTATTTTTTTTTAATTTAATACATTTTATTGAAAGCCAAATGCTATGCAATAGCTTTGCCGCGGCAGTTCTCGAGTGCCACATGTCCTTTTTTATTGGCGTATCAGTAACGCTCCAAAAGAAAAGGCTATAGCCTTTTCTATTATTTAAAAAAAATTATGTTAATTATTTTTTTTTAATTTAATACATGTTATTGAAAGCCAAATGCTATGCAATAGCTTTGCCGCGGCAGTTCTCGAGTGCCACATGTCCTTTTTTCTTGGCGTATCAGTAACGCTCCAAAAGAAAAGGCTATAGCCTTTTCTATTATTTAAAAAAAAATATGTTAATTATTTTTTTTTAATTTAATACATTTTATTGAAAGCCAAATGCTATGCAATAGCTTTGCCGCGGCAGTTCTCGAGTGCCACATGTCCTTTTTTATTGGCGTATCAGTAACGCTCCAAAAGAAAAGGCTATAGCCTTTTCTATTATTTAAAAAAAAATATGTTAATTATTTTTTTTTAATTTAATACATTTTATTGAAAGCCAAACGCTATGCAATAGCTTTGCCGCGGCAGTTCTCGAGTGCCACATGTCCTTTTTTATTGGCGTATCAGTAACGCTCCAAAAGAAAAGGCTATAGCCTTTTCTATTATTTAAAAAAAATTATGTTAATTATTTTTTTATTAGCGTATCAGTAACGCTCCAAAAGAAAAGGCTATAGCCTTTTCTATTATTTAAAAAAAATTATGTTAATTATTTTTTTTTAATTTAATACATTTTATTGAAAGCCAAACGCTATGCAATAGCTTTGCCGCGGCAGTTCTCGAGTGCCACATGTCCTTTTTTATTGGCGTATCAGTAACGCTCCAAAAGAAAAGGCTATAGCCTTTTCTATTATTTAAAAAAAAATATGTTAATTATTTTTTTTTAATTTAATACATTTTATTGAAAGCCAAACGCTATGCAATAGCTTTGCCGCGGCAGTTCTCGAGTGCCACATGTCCTTTTTTATTGGCGTATCAGTAACGCTCCAAAAGAAAAGGCTATACAATAGCTTTGCCGCGGCAGTTCTCGAGTGCCACATGTCCTTTTTTATTGGCGTATCAGTAACGCTCCAAAAGAAAAGGCTATAGCCTTTTCTATTATTTAAAAAAAATATGTTAATTATTTTTTTTTTAATTTAATACATTTTATTGAAAGCCAAACGCTATGCAATAGCTTTGCCGCGGCAGTTCTCGAGTGCCACATGTCCTTTTTTATTGGCGTATCAGTAACGCTCCAAAAGAAAAGGCTATAGCCTTTTCTATTATTTAAAAAAAATTATGTTAATTATTTTTTTTTAATTTAATACATGTTATTGAAAGCCAAATGCTATGCAATAGCTTTGCCGCGGCAGTTCTCGAGTGCCACATGTCCTTTTTTCTTGGCGTATCAGTAACGCTCCAAAAGAAAAGGCTATAGCCTTTTCTATTATTTAAAAAAAAATATGTTAATCATTTTTTTTTAATTTAATACATTTTATTGAAAGCCAAATGCTATGCAATAGCTTTGCCGCGGCAGTTCTCGAGTGCCACATGTCCTTTTTTATTGGCGTATCAGTAACGCTCCAAAAGAAAAGGCTATAGCCTTTTCTATTATTTAAAAAAAATTATGTTAATTATTTTTTTTTAATTTAATACATGTTATTGAAAGCCAAATGCTATGCAATAGCTTTGCCGCGGCAGTTCTCGAGTGCCACATGTCCTTTTTTCTTGGCGTATCAGTAACGCTCCAAAAGAAAAGGCTATAGCCTTTTCTATTATTTAAAAAAAAATATGTTAATTATTTTTTTTTAATTTAATATATTTTATTGAAAGCCAAATGCTATGCAATAGCTTTGCCGCGGCAGTTCTCGAGTGCCACATGTCCTTTTTTATTGGCGTATCAGTAACGCTCCAAAAGAAAAGGCTATAGCCTTTTCTATTATTTAAAAAAAAATATGTTAATTATTTTTTTTTAATTTAATACATTTTATTGAAAGCCAAACGCTATGCAATAGCTTTGCCGCGGCAGTTCTCGAGTGCCACATGTCCTTTTTTATTGGCGTATCAGTAACGCTCCAAAAGAAAAGGCTATAGCCTTTTCTATTATTTAAAAAAAATTATGTTAATTATTTTTTTATTAGCGTATCAGTAACGCTCCAAAAGAAAAGGCTATAGCCTTTTCTATTATTTAAAAAAAATTATGTTAATTATTTTTTTTTAATTTAATACATTTTATTGAAAGCCAAATGCTATGCAATAGCTTTGCCGCGGCAGTTCTCGAGTGCCACATGTCCTTTTTTATTGGCGTATCAGTAACGCTCCAAAAGAAAAGGCTATAGCCTTTTCTATTATTTAAAAAAAAATATGTTAATTATTTTTTTTTAATTTAATACATTTTATTGAAAGCCAAACGCTATGCAATAGCTTTGCCGCGGCAGTTCTCGAGTGCCACATGTCCTTTTTTATTGGCGTATCAGTAACGCTCCAAAAGAAAAGGCTATAGCCTTTTCTATTATTTAAAAAAAATCATGTTAATTATTTTTTTATTAGCGTATCAGTAACGCTCCAAAAGAAAAGGCTATAGCCTTTTCTATTATTTAAAAAAAATTATGTTAATTATTTTTTTTTAATTTAATACATTTTATTGAAAGCCAAACGCTATGCAATAGCTTTGCCGCGGCAGTTCTCGAGTGCCACATGTCCTTTTTTATTGGCGTATCAGTAACGCTCCAAAAGAAAAGGCTATAGCCTTTTCTATTATTTAAAAAAAAATATGTTAATTATTTTTTTTTAATTTAATACATTTTATTGAAAGCCAAACGCTATGCAATAGCTTTGCCGCGGCAGTTCTCGAGTGCCACATGTCCTTTTTTATTGGCGTATCAGTAACGCTCCAAAAGAAAAGGCTATACAATAGCTTTGCCGCGGCAGTTCTCGAGTGCCACATGTCCTTTTTTATTGGCGTATCAGTAACGCTCCAAAAGAAAAGGCTATAGCCTTTTCTATTATTTAAAAAAAATTATGTTAATTATTTTTTTATTAGCGTATCAGTAACGCTCCAAAAGAAAAGGCTATAGCCTTTTCTATTATTTAAAAAAAATTATGTTAATTATTTTTTTTTAATTTAATACATGTTATTGAAAGCCAAATGCTATGCAATAGCTTTGCCGCGGCAGTTCTCGAGTGCCACATGTCCTTTTTTCTTGGCGTATCAGTAACGCTCCAAAAGAAAAGGCTATAGCCTTTTCTATTATTTAAAAAAAAATATGTTAATTATTTTTTTTTAATTTAATACATTTTATTGAAAGCCAAATGCTATGCAATAGCTTTGCCGCGGCAGTTCTCGAGTGCCACATGTCCTTTTTTATTGGCGTATCAGTAACGCTCCAAAAGAAAAGGCTATAGCCTTTTCTATTATTTAAAAAAAATTATGTTAATTATTTTTTTTTAATTTAATACATGTTATTGAAAGCCAAATGCTATGCAATAGCTTTGCCGCGGCAGTTCTCGAGTGCCACATGTCCTTTTTTCTTGGCGTATCAGTAACGCTCCAAAAGAAAAGGCTATAGCCTTTTCTATTATTTAAAAAAAAATATGTTAATTATTTTTTTTTAATTTAATACATTTTATTGAAAGCCAAATGCTATGCAATAGCTTTGCCGCGGCAGTTCTCGAGTGCCACATGTCCTTTTTTATTGGCGTATCAGTAACGCTCCAAAAGAAAAGGCTATAGCCTTTTCTATTATTTAAAAAAAAATATGTTAATTATTTTTTTTTAATTTAATACATTTTATTGAAAGCCAAACGCTATGCAATAGCTTTGCCGCGGCAGTTCTCGAGTGCCACATGTCCTTTTTTATTGGCGTATCAGTAACGCTCCAAAAGAAAAGGCTATAGCCTTTTCTATTATTTAAAAAAAATTATGTTAATTATTTTTTTATTAGCGTATCAGTAACGCTCCAAAAGAAAAGGCTATAGCCTTTTCTATTATTTAAAAAAAATTATGTTAATTATTTTTTTTTAATTTAATACATTTTATTGAAAGCCAAACGCTATGCAATAGCTTTGCCGCGGCAGTTCTCGAGTGCCACATGTCCTTTTTTATTGGCGTATCAGTAACGCTCCAAAAGAAAAGGCTATAGCCTTTTCTATTATTTAAAAAAAAATATGTTAATTATTTTTTTTTAATTTAATACATTTTATTGAAAGCCAAACGCTATGCAATAGCTTTGCCGCGGCAGTTCTCGAGTGCCACATGTCCTTTTTTATTGGCGTATCAGTAACGCTCCAAAAGAAAAGGCTATACAATAGCTTTGCCGCGGCAGTTCTCGAGTGCCACATGTCCTTTTTTATTGGCGTATCAGTAACGCTCCAAAAGAAAAGGCTATAGCCTTTTCTATTATTTAAAAAAAATATGTTAATTATTTTTTTTTTAATTTAATACATTTTATTGAAAGCCAAACGCTATGCAATAGCTTTGCCGCGGCAGTTCTCGAGTGCCACATGTCCTTTTTTATTGGCGTATCAGTAACGCTCCAAAAGAAAAGGCTATAGCCTTTTCTATTATTTAAAAAAAATTATGTTAATTATTTTTTTTTAATTTAATACATGTTATTGAAAGCCAAATGCTATGCAATAGCTTTGCCGCGGCAGTTCTCGAGTGCCACATGTCCTTTTTTCTTGGCGTATCAGTAACGCTCCAAAAGAAAAGGCTATAGCCTTTTCTATTATTTAAAAAAAAAATATGTTAATCATTTTTTTTTAATTTAATACATTTTATTGAAAGCCAAATGCTATGCAATAGCTTTGCCGCGGCAGTTCTCGAGTGCCACATGTCCTTTTTTATTGGCGTATCAGTAACGCTCCAAAAGAAAAGGCTATAGCCTTTTCTATTATTTAAAAAAAATTATGTTAATTATTTTTTTTTAATTTAATACATGTTATTGAAAGCCAAATGCTATGCAATAGCTTTGCCGCGGCAGTTCTCGAGTGCCACATGTCCTTTTTTCTTGGCGTATCAGTAACGCTCCAAAAGAAAAGGCTATAGCCTTTTCTATTATTTAAAAAAAAATATGTTAATTATTTTTTTTTAATTTAATACATTTTATTGAAAGCCAAATGCTATGCAATAGCTTTGCCGCGGCAGTTCTCGAGTGCCACATGTCCTTTTTTATTGGCGTATCAGTAACGCTCCAAAAGAAAAGGCTATAGCCTTTTCTATTATTTAAAAAAAAATATGTTAATTATTTTTTTTTAATTTAATACATTTTATTGAAAGCCAAACGCTATGCAATAGCTTTGCCGCGGCAGTTCTCGAGTGCCACATGTCCTTTTTTATTGGCGTATCAGTAACGCTCCAAAAGAAAAGGCTATAGCCTTTTCTATTATTTAAAAAAAATTATGTTAATTATTTTTTTATTAGCGTATCAGTAACGCTCCAAAAGAAAAGGCTATAGCCTTTTCTATTATTTAAAAAAAATTATGTTAATTATTTTTTTTTAATTTAATACATTTTATTGAAAGCCAAATGCTATGCAATAGCTTTGCCGCGGCAGTTCTCGAGTGCCACATGTCCTTTTTTATTGGCGTATCAGTAACGCTCCAAAAGAAAAGGCTATAGCCTTTTCTATTATTTAAAAAAAAATATGTTAATTATTTTTTTTTAATTTAATACATTTTATTGAAAGCCAAACGCTATGCAATAGCTTTGCCGCGGCAGTTCTCGAGTGCCACATGTCCTTTTTTATTGGCGTATCAGTAACGCTCCAAAAGAAAAGGCTATAGCCTTTTCTATTATTTAAAAAAAATCATGTTAATTATTTTTTTATTAGCGTATCAGTAACGCTCCAAAAGAAAAGGCTATAGCCTTTTCTATTATTTAAAAAAAATTATGTTAATTATTTTTTTTTAATTTAATACATTTTATTGAAAGCCAAACGCTATGCAATAGCTTTGCCGCGGCAGTTCTCGAGTGCCACATGTCCTTTTTTATTGGCGTATCAGTAACGCTCCAAAAGAAAAGGCTATAGCCTTTTCTATTATTTAAAAAAAAATATGTTAATTATTTTTTTTTAATTTAATACATTTTATTGAAAGCCAAACGCTATGCAATAGCTTTGCCGCGGCAGTTCTCGAGTGCCACATGTCCTTTTTTATTGGCGTATCAGTAACGCTCCAAAAGAAAAGGCTATACAATAGCTTTGCCGCGGCAGTTCTCGAGTGCCACATGTCCTTTTTTATTGGCGTATCAGTAACGCTCCAAAAGAAAAGGCTATAGCCTTTTCTATTATTTAAAAAAAATATGTTAATTATTTTTTTTTAATTTAATACATTTTATTGAAAGCCAAACGCTATGCAATAGCTTTGCCGCGGCAGTTCTCGAGTGCCACATGTCCTTTTTTCTTGGCGTATCAGTAACGCTCCAAAAGAAAAGGCTATAGCCTTTTCTATTATTTAAAAAAAAATATGTTAATTATTTTTTTTTAATTTAATACATTTTATTGAAAGCCAAATGCTATGCAATAGCTTTGCCGCGGCAGTTCTCGAGTGCCACATGTCCTTTTTTATTGGCGTATCAGTAACGCTCCAAAAGAAAAGGCTATAGCCTTTTCTATTATTTAAAAAAAATTATGTTAATTATTTTTTTTTAATTTAATACTTGTTATTGAAAGCCAAATGCTATGCAATAGCTTTGCCGCGGCAGTTCTCGAGTGCCACATGTCCTTTTTTCTTGGCGTATCAGTAACGCTCCAAAAGAAAAGGCTATAGCCTTTTCTATTATTTAAAAAAAAATATGTTAATTATTTTTTTTTAATTTAATACATTTTATTGAAAGCCAAATGCTATGCAATAGCTTTGCCGCGGCAGTTCTCGAGTGCCACATGTCCTTTTTTATTGGCGTATCAGTAACGCTCCAAAAGAAAAGGCTATACAATAGCTTTGCCGCGGCAGTTCTCGAGTGCCACATGTCCTTTTTTATTGGCGTATCAGTAACGCTCCAAAAGAAAAGGCTATAGCCTTTTCTATTATTTAAAAAAAATATGTTAATTATTTTTTTTTTAATTTAATACATTTTATTGAAAGCCAAACGCTATGCAATAGCTTTGCCGCGGCAGTTCTCGAGTGCCACATGTCCTTTTTTATTGGCGTATCAGTAACGCTCCAAAAGAAAAGGCTATAGCCTTTTCTATTATTTAAAAAAAATTATGTTAATTATTTTTTTTTAATTTAATACATGTTATTGAAAGCCAAATGCTATGCAATAGCTTTGCCGCGGCAGTTCTCGAGTGCCACATGTCCTTTTTTCTTGGCGTATCAGTAACGCTCCAAAAGAAAAGGCTATAGCCTTTTCTATTATTTAAAAAAAAATATGTTAATCATTTTTTTTTAATTTAATACATTTTATTGAAAGCCAAATGCTATGCAATAGCTTTGCCGCGGCAGTTCTCGAGTGCCACATGTCCTTTTTTATTGGCGTATCAGTAACGCTCCAAAAGAAAAGGCTATAGCCTTTTCTATTATTTAAAAAAAATTATGTTAATTATTTTTTTTTAATTTAATACATGTTATTGAAAGCCAAATGCTATGCAATAGCTTTGCCGCGGCAGTTCTCGAGTGCCACATGTCCTTTTTTCTTGGCGTATCAGTAACGCTCCAAAAGAAAAGGCTATAGCCTTTTCTATTATTTAAAAAAAAATATGTTAATTATTTTTTTTTAATTTAATACATTTTATTGAAAGCCAAATGCTATGCAATAGCTTTGCCGCGGCAGTTCTCGAGTGCCACATGTCCTTTTTTATTGGCGTATCAGTAACGCTCCAAAAGAAAAGGCTATAGCCTTTTCTATTATTTAAAAAAAAATATGTTAATTATTTTTTTTTAATTTAATACATTTTATTGAAAGCCAAACGCTATGCAATAGCTTTGCCGCGGCAGTTCTCGAGTGCCACATGTCCTTTTTTATTGGCGTATCAGTAACGCTCCAAAAGAAAAGGCTATAGCCTTTTCTATTATTTAAAAAAAATTATGTTAATTATTTTTTTATTAGCGTATCAGTAACGCTCCAAAAGAAAAGGCTATAGCCTTTTCTATTATTTAAAAAAAATTATGTTAATTATTTTTTTTTAATTTAATACATTTTATTGAAAGCCAAATGCTATGCAATAGCTTTGCCGCGGCAGTTCTCGAGTGCCACATGTCCTTTTTTATTGGCGTATCAGTAACGCTCCAAAAGAAAAGGCTATAGCCTTTTCTATTATTTAAAAAAAAATATGTTAATTATTTTTTTTTAATTTAATACATTTTATTGAAAGCCAAACGCTATGCAATAGCTTTGCCGCGGCAGTTCTCGAGTGCCACATGTCCTTTTTTATTGGCGTATCAGTAACGCTCCAAAAGAAAAGGCTATAGCCTTTTCTATTATTTAAAAAAAATCATGTTAATTATTTTTTTATTAGCGTATCAGTAACGCTCCAAAAGAAAAGGCTATAGCCTTTTCTATTATTTAAAAAAAATTATGTTAATTATTTTTTTTTAATTTAATACATTTTATTGAAAGCCAAACGCTATGCAATAGCTTTGCCGCGGCAGTTCTCGAGTGCCACATGTCCTTTTTTATTGGCGTATCAGTAACGCTCCAAAAGAAAAGGCTATAGCCTTTTCTATTATTTAAAAAAAAATATGTTAATTATTTTTTTTTAATTTAATACATTTTATTGAAAGCCAAACGCTATGCAATAGCTTTGCCGCGGCAGTTCTCGAGTGCCACATGTCCTTTTTTATTGGCGTATCAGTAACGCTCCAAAAGAAAAGGCTATACAATAGCTTTGCCGCGGCAGTTCTCGAGTGCCACATGTCCTTTTTTATTGGCGTATCAGTAACGCTCCAAAAGAAAAGGCTATAGCCTTTTCTATTATTTAAAAAAAATATGTTAATTATTTTTTTTTAATTTAATACATTTTATTGAAAGCCAAACGCTATGCAATAGCTTTGCCGCGGCAGTTCTCGAGTGCCACATGTCCTTTTTTCTTGGCGTATCAGTAACGCTCCAAAAGAAAAGGCTATAGCCTTTTCTATTATTTAAAAAAAAATATGTTAATTATTTTTTTTTAATTTAATACATTTTATTGAAAGCCAAATGCTATGCAATAGCTTTGCCGCGGCAGTTCTCGAGTGCCACATGTCCTTTTTTATTGGCGTATCAGTAACGCTCCAAAAGAAAAGGCTATAGCCTTTTCTATTATTTAAAAAAAATTATGTTAATTATTTTTTTTTAATTTAACACATGTTATTGAAAGCCAAATGCTATGCAATAGCTTTGCCGCGGCAGTTCTCGAGTGCCACATGTCCTTTTTTCTTGGCGTATCAGTAACGCTCCAAAAGAAAAGGCTATAGCCTTTTCTATTATTTAAAAAAAAATATGTTAATTATTTTTTTTTAATTTAATACATTTTATTGAAAGCCAAATGCTATGCAATAGCTTTGCCGCGGCAGTTCTCGAGTGCCACATGTCCTTTTTTATTGGCGTATCAGTAACGCTCCAAAAGAAAAGGCTATAGCCTTTTCTATTATTTAAAAAAAAATATGTTAATTATTTTTTTTTAATTTAATACATTTTATTGAAAGCCAAACGCTATGCAATAGCTTTGCCGCGGCAGTTCTCGAGTGCCACATGTCCTTTTTTATTGGCGTATCAGTAACGCTCCAAAAGAAAAGGCTATAGCCTTTTCTATTATTTAAAAAAAATTATGTTAATTATTTTTTTATTAGCGTATCAGTAACGCTCCAAAAGAAAAGGCTATAGCCTTTTCTATTATTTAAAAAAAATTATGTTAATTATTTTTTTTTAATTTAATACATTTTATTGAAAGCCAAACGCTATGCAATAGCTTTGCCGCGGCAGTTCTCGAGTGCCACATGTCCTTTTTTATTGGCGTATCAGTAACGCTCCAAAAGAAAAGGCTATACAATAGCTTTGCCGCGGCAGTTCTCGAGTGCCACATGTCCTTTTTTATTGGCGTATCAGTAACGCTCCAAAAGAAAAGGCTATAGCCTTTTCTATTATTTAAAAAAAATTATGTTAATTATTTTTTTTTAATTTAATACATTTTATTGAAAGCCAAACGCTATGCAATAGCTTTGCCGCGGCAGTTCTCGAGTGCCACATGTCCTTTTTTATTGGCGTATCAGTAACGCTCCAAAAGAAAAGGCTATACAATAGCTTTGCCGCGGCAGTTCTCGAGTGCCACATGTCCTTTTTTATTGGCGTATCAGTAACGCTCCAAAAGAAAAGGCTATAGCCTTTTCTATTATTTAAAAAAAATTATGTTAATTATTTTTTTTTAATTTAATACATGTTATTGAAAGCCAAATGCTATGCAATAGCTTTGCCGCGGCAGTTCTCGAGTGCCACATGTCCTTTTTTCTTGGCGTATCAGTAACGCTCCAAAAGAAAAGGCTATAGCCTTTTCTATTATTTAAAAAAAAATATGTTAATTATTTTTTTTTAATTTAATACATTTTATTGAAAGCCAAATGCTATGCAATAGCTTTGCCGCGGCAGTTCTCGAGTGCCACATGTCCTTTTTTATTGGCGTATCAGTAACGCTCCAAAAGAAAAGGCTATAGCCTTTTCTATTATTTAAAAAAAAATATGTTAATTATTTTTTTTTAATTTAATACATTTTATTGAAAGCCAAACGCTATGCAATAGCTTTGCCGCGGCAGTTCTCGAGTGCCACATGTCCTTTTTTATTGGCGTATCAGTAACGCTCCAAAAGAAAAGGCTATAGCCTTTTCTATTATTTAAAAAAAATTATGTTAATTATTTTTTTATTAGCGTATCAGTAACGCTCCAAAAGAAAAGGCTATAGCCTTTTCTATTATTTAAAAAAAATTATGTTAATTATTTTTTTTTAATTTAATACATTTTATTGAAAGCCAAACGCTATGCAATAGCTTTGCCGCGGCAGTTCTCGAGTGCCACATGTCCTTTTTTATTGGCGTATCAGTAACGCTCCAAAAGAAAAGGCTATAGCCTTTTCTATTATTTAAAAAAAAATATGTTAATTATTTTTTTTTAATTTAATACATTTTATTGAAAGCCAAACGCTATGCAATAGCTTTGCCGCGGCAGTTCTCGAGTGCCACATGTCCTTTTTTATTGGCGTATCAGTAACGCTCCAAAAGAAAAGGCTATACAATAGCTTTGCCGCGGCAGTTCTCGAGTGCCACATGTCCTTTTTTATTGGCGTATCAGTAACGCTCCAAAAGAAAAGGCTATAGCCTTTTCTATTATTTAAAAAAAATATGTTAATTATTTTTTTTTAATTTAATACATTTTATTGAAAGCCAAACGCTATGCAATAGCTTTGCCGCGGCAGTTCTCGAGTGCCACATGTCCTTTTTTATTGGCGTATCAGTAACGCTCCAAAAGAAAAGGCTATAGCCTTTTCTATTATTTAAAAAAAATTATGTTAATTATTTTTTTTTAATTTAATACATGTTATTGAAAGCCAAATGCTATGCAATAGCTTTGCCGCTGCAGTTCTCGAGTGCCACATGTCCTTTTTTCTTGGCGTATCAGTAACGCTCCAAAAGAAAAGGCTATAGCCTTTTCTATTATTTAAAAAAAATATGTTAATTATTTTTTTTTAATTTAATACATTTTATTGAAAGCCAAATGCTATGCAATAGCTTTGCCGCGGCAGTTCTCGAGTGCCACATGTCCTTTTTTATTGGCGTATCAGTAACGCTCCAAAAGAAAAGGCTATAGCCTTTTCTATTATTTAAAAAAAAATATGTTAATTATTTTTTTTTAATTTAATACATTTTATTGAAAGCCAAACGCTATGCAATAGCTTTGCCGCGGCAGTTCTCGAGTGCCACATGTCCTTTTTTATTGGCGTATCAGTAACGCTCCAAAAGAAAAGGCTATAGCCTTTTCTATTATTTAAAAAAAATTATGTTAATTATTTTTTTTTAATTTAATACATTTTATTGAAAGCCAAACGCTATGCAATAGCTTTGCCGCGGCAGTTCTCGAGTGCCACATGTCCTTTTTTATTGGCGTATCAGTAACGCTCCAAAAGAAAAGGCTATACAATAGCTTTGCCGCGGCAGTTCTCGAGTGCCACATGTCCTTTTTTATTGGCGTATCAGTAACGCTCCAAAAGAAAAGGCTATAGCCTTTTCTATTATTTAAAAAAAATTATGTTAATTATTTTTTTTTAATTTAATACATTTTATTGAAAGCCAAACGCTATGCAATAGCTTTGCCGCGGCAGTTATCGAGTGCCACATGTCCTTTTTTCTTGGCGTATCAGTAACGCTCCAAAAGAAAAGGCTATAGCCTTTTCTATTATTTAAAAAAAAATATGTTAATTATTTTTTTTAATTTAATACATTTTATTGAAAGCCAAATGCTATGCAATAGCTTTGCCGCGGCAGTTCTCGAGTGCCACATGTCCTTTTTTCTTGGCGTATCAGTAACGCTCCAAAAGAAAAGGCTATAGCCTTTTCTATTATTTAAAAAAAATTATGTTAATTATTTTTTTTTAATTTAATACATTTTATTGAAATCCAAACGCTATGCAATAGCTTTGCCGCGGCAGTTCTCGAGTGCCACATGTCCTTTTTTCTTGGCGTATCAGTAACGCTCCAAAAGAAAAGGCTATAGCCTTTTCTATTATTTAAAAAAAAATATGTTAATTATTTTTTTTTAATTTAATACATTTTATTGAAAGCCAAATGCTATGCAATAGCTTTGCCGCGGCAGTTCTCGAGTGCCACATGTCCTTTTTTATTGGCGTATCAGTAACGCTCCAAAAGAAAAGGCTATAGCCTTTTCTATTATTTAAAAAAAATTATGTTAATTATTTTTTTATTAGCGTATCAGTAACGCTCCAAAAGAAAAGGCTATAGCCTTTTCTATTATTTAAAAAAAATTATGTTAATTATTTTTTTTAATTTAATACATTTTATTGAAAGCCAAACGCTATGCAATAGCTTTGCCGCGGCAGTTCTCGAGTGCCACATGTCCTTTTTTCTTGGCGTATCAGTAACGCTCCAAAAGAAAAGGCTATAGCCTTTTCTATTATTTAAAAAAAATTATGTTAATTATTTTTTTTTAATTTAATACATTTTATTGAAAGCCAAACGCTATGCAATAGCTTTGCCGCGGCAGTTCTCGAGTGCCACATGTCCTTTTTTCTTGGCGTATCAGTAACGCTCCAAAAGAAAAGGCTATAGCCTTTTCTATTATTTAAAAAAAAATATGTTAATTATTTTTTTTTAATTTAATACATTTTATTGAAAGCCAAATGCTATGCAATAGCTTTGCCGCGGCAGTTCTCGAGTGCCACATGTCCTTTTTTATTGGCGTATCAGTAACGCTCCAAAAGAAAAGGCTATAGCCTTTTCTATTATTTAAAAAAAATTATGTTAATTATTTTTTTATTAGCGTATCAGTAACGCTCCAAAAGAAAAGGCTATAGCCTTTTCTATTATTTAAAAAAAATTATGTTAATTATTTTTTTTTAATTTAATACATTTTATTGAAAGCCAAACGCTATGCAATAGCTTTGCCGCGGCAGTTCTCGAGTGCCACATGTCCTTTTTTCTTGGCGTATCAGTAACGCTCCAAAAGAAAAGGCTATAGCCTTTTCTATTATTTAAAAAAAATTATGTTAATTATTTTTTTTTAATTTAATACATTTTATTGAAAGCCAAACGCTATGCAATAGCTTTGCCGCGGCAGTTCTCGAGTGCCACATGTCCTTTTTTCTTGGCGTATCAGTAACGCTCCAAAAGAAAAGGCTATAGCCTTTTCTATTATTTAAAAAAAATTATGTTAATTATTTTTTTTTAATTTAATACATTTTATTGAAAGCCAAACGCTATGCAATAGCTTTGCCGCGGCAGTTCTCGAGTGCCACATGTCCTTTTTTCTTGGCGTATCAGTAACGCTCCAAAAGAAAAGGCTATAGCCTTTTCTATTATTTAAAAAAAATTATGTTAATTATTTTTTTTTAATTTAATACATTTTATTGAAAGCCAAACGCTATGCAATAGCTTTGCCGCGGCAGTTCTCGAGTGCCACATGTCCTTTTTTCTTGGCGTATCAGTAACGCTCCAAAAGAAAAGGCTATAGCCTTTTCTATTATTTAAAAAAAAATATGTTAATTATTTTTTTTTAATTTAATACATTTTATTGAAAGCCAAATGCTATGCAATAGCTTTGCCGCGGCAGTTCTCGAGTGCCACATGTCCTTTTTTATTGGCGTATCAGTAACGCTCCAAAAGAAAAGGCTATACAATAGCTTTGCCGCGGCAGTTCTCGAGTGCCACATGTCCTTTTTTCTTGGCGTATCAGTAACGCTCCAAAAGAAAAGGCTATAGCCTTTTCTATTATTTAAAAAAAATTATGTTAATTATTTTTTTTTAATTTAATACATTTTATTGAAAGCCAAATGCTATGCAATAGCTTTGCCGCGGCAGTTCTCGAGTGCCACATGTCCTTTTTTATTGGCGTATCAGTAACGCTCCAAAAGAAAAGGCTATAGCCTTTTCTATTATTTAAAAAAAATTATGTTAATTATTTTTTTTTAATTTAATACATTTTATTGAAAGCCAAATGCTATGCAATAGCTTTGCCGCGGCAGTTCTCGAGTGCCACATGTCCTTTTTTATTGGCGTATCAGTAACGCTCCAAAAGAAAAGGCTATAGCCTTTTCTATTATTTAAAAAAAATTATGTTAATTATTTTTTTTTAATTTAATACATTTTATTGAAAGCCAAATGCTATGCAATAGCTTTGCCGCGGCAGTTCTCGAGTGCCACATGTCCTTTTTTATTGGCGTATCAGTAACGCTCCAAAAGAAAAGGCTATAGCCTTTTCTATTATTTAAAAAAAATTATGTTAATTATTTTTTTTTAATTTAATACATTTTATTGAAAGCCAAATGCTATGCAATAGCTTTGCCGCGGCAGTTCTCGAGTGCCACATGTCCTTTTTTATTGGCGTATCAGTAACGCTCCAAAAGAAAAGGCTATAGCCTTTTCTATTATTTAAAAAAAATTATGTTAATTATTTTTTTATTAGCGTATCAGTAACGCTCCAAAAGAAAAGGCTATAGCCTTTTCTATTATTTAAAAAAAATTATGTTAATTATTTTTTTTTAATTTAATACATTTTATTGAAAGCCAAACGCTATGCAATAGCTTTGCCGCGGCAGTTCTCGAGTGCCACATGTCCTTTTTTATTGGCGTATCAGTAACGCTCCAAAAGAAAAGGCTATACAATAGCTTTGCCGCGGCAGTTCTCGAGTGCCACATGTCCTTTTTTCTTGGCGTATCAGTAACGCTCCAAAAGAAAAGGCTATAGCCTTTTCTATTATTTAAAAAAAAATATGTTAATTATTTTTTTTTAATTTAATACATTTTATTGAAAGCCAAATGCTATGCAATAGCTTTGCCGCGGCAGTTCTCGAGTGCCACATGTCCTTTTTTATTGGCGTATCAGTAACGCTCCAAAAGAAAAGGCTATAGCCTTTTCTATTATTTAAAAAAAAATATGTTATTTATTTTTTTTTAATTTAATACATTTTATTGAAAGCCAAACGCTATGCAATAGCTTTGCCGCGGCAGTTCTCGAGTGCCACATGTCCTTTTTTATTGGCGTATCAGTAACGCTCCAAAAGAAAAGGCTATAGCCTTTTCTATTATTTAAAAAAAATTATGTTAATTATTTTTTTATTAGCGTATCAGTAACGCTCCAAAAGAAAAGGCTATACCAAACGCTATGCAATAGCTTTGCCGCGGCAGTTCTCGAGTGCCACATGTCCTTTTTTATTGGCGTATCAGTAACGCTCCAAAAGAAAAGGCTATAGCCTTTTCTATTATTTAAAAAAAATTATGTTAATTATTTTTTTTTAATTTAATATATTTTATTGAAAGCCAAACGCTATGCAATAGCTTTGCCGCGGCAGTTCTCGAGTGCCACATGTCCTTTTTTATTGGCGTATCAGTAACGCTCCAAAAGAAAAGGCTATACAATAGCTTTGCCGCGGCAGTTCTCGAGTGCCACATGTCCTTTTTTATTGGCGTATCAGTAACGCTCCAAAAGAAAAGGCTATAGCCTTTTCTATTATTTAAAAAAAATTATGTTAATTATTTTTTTTTAATTTAATACATTTTATTGAAAGCCAAACGCTATGCAATAGCTTTGCCGCGGCAGTTCTCGAGTGCCACATGTCCTTTTTTCTTGGCGTATCAGTAACGCTCCAAAAGAAAAGGCTATAGCCTTTTCTATTATTTAAAAAAAAATATGTTAATTATTTTTTTTTAATTTAATACATTTTATTGAAAGCCAAATGCTATGCAATAGCTTTGCCGCGGCAGTTCTCGAGTGCCACATGTCCTTTTTTATTGGCGTATCAGTAACGCTCCAAAAGAAAAGGCTATAGCCTTTTCTATTATTTAAAAAAAAATATGTTAATTATTTTTTTTTAATTTAATACATTTTATTGAAAGCCAAACGCTATGCAATAGCTTTGCCGCGGCAGTTCTCGAGTGCCACATGTCCTTTTTTATTGGCGTATCAGTAACGCTCCAAAAGAAAAGGCTATAGCCTTTTCTATTATTTAAAAAAAATTATGTTAATTATTTTTTTATTAGCGTATCAGTAACGCTCCAAAAGAAAAGGCTATACCAAACGCTATGCAATAGCTTTGCCGCGGCAGTTCTCGAGTGCCACATGTCCTTTTTTATTGGCGTATCAGTAACGCTCCAAAAGAAAAGGCTATAGCCTTTTCTATTATTTAAAAAAAATTATGTTAATTATTTTTTTTTAATTTAATATATTTTATTGAAAGCCAAACGCTATGCAATAGCTTTGCCGCGGCAGTTCTCGAGTGCCACATGTCCTTTTTTATTGGCGTATCAGTAACGCTCCAAAAGAAAAGGCTATAGCCTTTTCTATTATTTAAAAAAAATTATGTTAATTATTTTTTTTTAATTTAATACATTTTATTGAAAGCCAAACGCTATGCAATAGCTTTGCCGCGGCAGTTCTCGAGTGCCACATGTCCTTTTTTATTGGCGTATCAGTAACGCTCCAAAAGAAAAGGCTATAGCCTTTTCTATTATTTAAAAAAAATTATGTTAATTATTTTTTTTTAATTTAATACATTTTATTGAAAGCCAAACGCTATGCAATAGCTTTGCCGCGGCAGTTCTCGAGTGCCACATGTCCTTTTTTATTGGCGTATCAGTAACGCTCCAAAAGAAAAGGCTATAGCCTTTTCTATTATTTAAAAAAAATTATGTTAATTATTTTTTTTTAATTTAATACATTTTATTGAAAGCCAAACGCTATGCAATAGCTTTGCCGCGGCAGTTCTCGAGTGCCACATGTCCTTTTTTATTGGCGTATCAGTAACGCTCCAAAAGAAAAGGCTATAGCCTCTTCTATTATTTAAAAAAAATTATGTTAATTATTTTTTTTTAATTTAATACATTTTATTGAAAGCCAAACGCTATGCAATAGCTTTGCCGCGGCAGTTCTCGAGTGCCACATGTCCTTTTTTATTGGCGTATCAGTAACGCTCCAAAAGAAAAGGCTATAGCCTTTTCTATTATTTAAAAAAAATTATGTTAATTATTTTTTTTTAATTTAATACATTTTATTGAAAGCCAAACGCTATGCAATAGCTTTGCCGCGGCAGTTCTCGAGTGCCACATGTCCTTTTTTATTGGCGTATCAGTAACGCTCCAAAAGAAAAGGCTATAGCCTTTTCTATTATTTAAAAAAAAATATGTTAATTATTTTTTTTTAATTTAATACATTTTATTGAAAGCCAAATGCTATGCAATAGCTTTGCCGCGGCAGTTCTCGAGTGCCACATGTCCTTTTTTATTGGCGTATCAGTAACGCTCCAAAAGAAAAGGCTATAGCCTTTTCTATTATTTAAAAAAAATTATGTTAATTATTTTTTTTAATTTAATACATTTTATTGAAAGCCAAACGCTATGTAATAGCTTTGCCGCGGCAGTTCTCGAGTGCCACATGTCCTTTTTTATTGGCGTATCAGTAACGCTCCAAAAGAAAAGGCTATAGCCTTTTCTATTATTTAAAAAAAATTATGTTAATTATTTTTTTTTAATTTAATACATTTTATTGAAAGCCAAACGCTATGCAATAGCTTTGCCGCGGCAGTTCTCGAGTGCCACATGTCCTTTTTTATTGGCGTATCAGTAACGCTCCAAAAGAAAAGGCTATTATAGCCTTTTCTATTATTTAAAAAAAATTATGTTAATTATTTTTTTTAATTTAATACATTTTATTGAAAGCCAAACGCTATGCAATAGCTTTGCCGCGGCAGTTCTCGAGTGCCACATGTCCTTTTTTATTGGCGTATCAGTAACGCTCCAAAAGAAAAGGCTATAGCCTTTTCTATTATTTAAAAAAAATTATGTTAATTATTTTTTTTAATTTAATACATTTTATTGAAAGCCAAACGCTATGCAATAGCTTTGCCGCGGCAGTTCTCGAGTGCCACATGTCCTTTTTTATTGGCGTATCAGTAACGCTCCAAAAGAAAAGGCTATAGCCTTTTCTATTATTTAAAAAAAATTATGTTAATTATTTTTTTTTAATTTAATACATTTTATTGAAAGCCAAACGCTATGCAATAGCTTTGCCGCGGCAGTTCTCGAGTGCCACATGTCCTTTTTTATTGGCGTATCAGTAACGCTCCAAAAGAAAAGGCTATAGCCTTTTCTATTATTTAAAAAAAATTATGTTAATTATTTTTTTTTTAATTTAATACATTTTATTGAAAGCCAAACGCTATGCAATAGCTTTGCCGCGGCAGTTCTCGAGTGCCACATGTCCTTTTTTATTGGCGTATCAGTAACGCTCCAAAAGAAAAGGCTATAGCCTTTTCTATTATTTAAAAAAAATTATGTTAATTATTTTTTTTTAATTTAATACATTTTATTGAAAGCCAAACGCTATGCAATAGCTTTGCCGCGGCAGTTCTCGAGTGCCACATGTCCTTTTTTATTGGCGTATCAGTAACGCTCCAAAAGAAAAGGCTATAGCCTTTTCTATTATTTAAAAAAATTATGTTAATTATTTTTTTTAATTTAATACATTTTATTGAAAGCCAAACGCTATGCAATAGCTTTGCCGCGGCAGTTCTCGAGTGCCACATGTCCTTTTTTATTGGCGTATCAGTAACGCTCCAAAAGAAAAGGCTATAGCATTTTCTATTATTTAAAAAAAATTATGTTAATTATTTTTTTTTAATTTAATACATTTTATTGAAAGCCAAACGCTATGCAATAGCTTTGCCGCGGCAGTTCTCGAGTGCCACATGTCCTTTTTTATTGGCTCCAAAAGAAAAGGCTATAGCCTTTTCTATTATTTAAAAAAAATTATGTTAATTATTTTTTTTAATTTAATACATTTTATTGAAAGCCAAACGCTATGCAATAGCTTTGCCGCGGCAGTTCTCGAGTGCCACATGTCCTTTTTTATTGGCGTATCAGTAACGCTCCAAAAGAAAAGGCTATAGCCTTTTCTATTATTTAAAAAAAATTATGTTAATTATTTTTTTTTAATTTAATACATTTTATTGAAAGCCAAACGCTATGCAATAGCTTTGCCGCGGCAGTTCTCGAGTGCCACATGTCCTTTTTTATTGGCGTATCAGTAACGCTCCAAAAGAAAAGGCTATAGCCTTTTCTATTATTTAAAAAAAATTATGTTAATTATTATTTTTTAATTTAATACATTTTATTGAAAGCCAAACGCTATGCAATAGCTTTGCCGAGGCAGTTCTCGAGTGCCACATGTCCTTTTTTCTTGGCGTATCAGTAACGCTCCAAAAGAAAAGGCTATAGCCTTTTCTATTATTTAAAAAAAAATATGTTAATTATTTTTTTTTAATTTAATACATTTTATTGAAAGCCAAATGCTATGCAATAGCTTTGCCGCGGCAGTTCTCGAGTGCCACATGTCCTTTTTTATTGGCGTATCAGTAACGCTCCAAAAGAAAAGGCTATAGCCTTTTCTATTATTTAAAAAAAAATATGTTATTTATTTTTTTTTAATTTAATACATTTTATTGAAAGCCAAACGCTATGCAATAGCTTTGCCGCGGCAGTTCTCGAGTGCCACATGTCCTTTTTTATTGGCGTATCAGTAACGCTCCAAAAGAAAAGGCTATAGCCTTTTCTATTATTTAAAAAAAATTATGTTAATTATTTTTTTATTAGCGTATCAGTAACGCTCCAAAAGAAAAGGCTATACCAAACGCTATGCAATAGCTTTGCCGCGGCAGTTCTCGAGTGCCACATGTCCTTTTTTATTGGCGTATCAGTAACGCTCCAAAAGAAAAGGCTATAGCCTTTTCTATTATTTAAAAAAAATTATGTTAATTATTTTTTTTTAATTTAATATATTTTATTGAAAGCCAAACGCTATGCAATAGCTTTGCCGCGGCAGTTCTCGAGTGCCACATGTCCTTTTTTATTGGCGTATCAGTAACGCTCCAAAAGAAAAGGCTATACAATAGCTTTGCCGCGGCAGTTCTCGAGTGCCACATGTCCTTTTTTATTGGCGTATCAGTAACGCTCCAAAAGAAAAGGCTATAGCCTTTTCTATTATTTAAAAAAAATTATGTTAATTATTTTTTTTTAATTTAATACATTTTATTGAAAGCCAAACGCTATGCAATAGCTTTGCCGCGGCAGTTCTCGAGTGCCACATGTCCTTTTTTCTTGGCGTATCAGTAACGCTCCAAAAGAAAAGGCTATAGCCTTTTCTATTATTTAAAAAAAAATATGTTAATTATTTTTTTTTAATTTAATACATTTTATTGAAAGCCAAACGCTATGCAATAGCTTTGCCGCGGCAGTTCTCGAGTGCCACATGTCCTTTTTTATTGGCGTATCAGTAACGCTCCAAAAGAAAAGGCTATAGCCTTTTCTATTATTTAAAAAAAATTATGTTAATTATTTTTTTATTAGCGTATCAGTAACGCTCCAAAAGAAAAGGCTATACCAAACGCTATGCAATAGCTTTGCCGCGGCAGTTCTCGAGTGCCACATGTCCTTTTTTATTGGCGTATCAGTAACGCTCCAAAAGAAAAGGCTATAGCCTTTTCTATTATTTAAAAAAAATTATGTTAATTATTTTTTTTTAATTTAATATATTTTATTGAAAGCCAAACGCTATGCAATAGCTTTGCCGCGGCAGTTCTCGAGTGCCACATGTCCTTTTTTATTGGCGTATCAGTAACGCTCCAAAAGAAAAGGCTATAGCCTTTTCTATTATTTAAAAAAAATTATGTTAATTATTTTTTTTTAATTTAATACATTTTATTGAAAGCCAAACGCTATGCAATAGCTTTGCCGCGGCAGTTCTCGAGTGCCACATGTCCTTTTTTATTGGCGTATCAGTAACGCTCCAAAAGAAAAGGCTATAGCCTTTTCTATTATTTAAAAAAAATTATGTTAATTATTTTTTTTTAATTTAATACATTTTATTGAAAGCCAAACGCTATGCAATAGCTTTGCCGCGGCAGTTCTCGAGTGCCACATGTCCTTTTTTATTGGCGTATCAGTAACGCTCCAAAAGAAAAGGCTATAGCCTTTTCTATTATTTAAAAAAAATTATGTTAATTATTTTTTTTTAATTTAATACATTTTATTGAAAGCCAAACGCTATGCAATAGCTTTGCCGCGGCAGTTCTCGAGTGCCACATGTCCTTTTTTATTGGCGTATCAGTAACGCTCCAAAAGAAAAGGCTATAGCCTTTTCTATTATTTAAAAAAAATTATGTTAATTATTTTTTTTTAATTTAATACATTTTATTGAAAGCCAAACGCTATGCAATAGCTTTGCCGCGGCAGTTCTCGAGTGCCACATGTCCTTTTTTATTGGCGTATCAGTAACGCTCCAAAAGAAAAGGCTATATAGCCTTTTCTATTATTTAAAAAAAATTATGTTAATTATTTTTTTTTAATTTAATACATTTTATTGAAAGCCAAACGCTATGCAATAGCTTTGCCGCGGCAGTTCTCGAGTGCCACATGTCCTTTTTTATTGGCGTATCAGTAACGCTCCAAAAGAAAAGGCTATAGCCTTTTCTATTATTTAAAAAAAAATATGTTAATTATTTTTTTTTAATTTAATACATTTTATTGAAAGCCAAATGCTATGCAATAGCTTTGCCGCGGCAGTTCTCGAGTGCCACATGTCCTTTTTTATTGGCGTATCAGTAACGCTCCAAAAGAAAAGGCTATAGCCTTTTCTATTATTTAAAAAAAATTATGTTAATTATTTTTTTTAATTTAATACATTTTATTGAAAGCCAAACGCTATGCAATAGCTTTGCCGCGGCAGTTCTCGAGTGCCACATGTCCTTTTTTATTGGCGTATCAGTAACGCTCCAAAAGAAAAGGCTATAGCCTTTTCTATTATTTAAAAAAAATTATGTTAATTATTTTTTTTTAATTTAATACATTTTATTGAAAGCCAAACGCTATGCAATAGCTTTGCCGCGGCAGTTCTCGAGTGCCACATGTCCTTTTTTATTGGCGTATCAGTAACGCTCCAAAAGAAAAGGCTATTATAGCATTTTCTATTATTTAAAAAAAATTATGTTAATTATTTTTTTTAATTTAATACATTTTATTGAAAGCCAAACGCTATGCAATAGCTTTGCCGCGGCAGTTCTCGAGTGCCACATGTCCTTTTTTATTGGCGTATCAGTAACGCTCCAAAAGAAAAGGCTATAGCCTTTTCTATTATTTAAAAAAAATTATGTTAATTATTTTTTTTAATTTAATACATTTTATTGAAAGCCAAACGCTATGCAATAGCTTTGCCGCGGCAGTTCTCGAGTGCCACATGTCCTTTTTTATTGGCGTATCAGTAACGCTCCAAAAGAAAAGGCTATAGCCTTTTCTATTATTTAAAAAAAATTATGTTAATTATTTTTTTTAATTTAATACATTTTATTGAAAGCCAAACGCTATGCAATAGCTTTGCCGCGGCAGTTCTCGAGTGCCACATGTCCTTTTTTATTGGCGTATCAGTAACGCTCCAAAAGAAAAGGCTATAGCCTTTTCTATTATTTAAAAAAAATTATGTTAATTATTTTTTTTTAATTTAATACATTTTATTGAAAGCCAAACGCTATGCAATAGCTTTGCCGCGGCAGTTCTCGAGTGCCACATGTCCTTTTTTATTGGCGTATCAGTAACGCTCCAAAAGAAAAGGCTATAGCCTTTTCTATTATTTAAAAAAAATTATGTTAATTATTTTTTTTTTAATTTAATACATTTTATTGAAAGCCAAACGCTATGCAATAGCTTTGCCGCGGCAGTTCTCGAGTGCCACATGTCCTTTTTTATTGGCGTATCAGTAACGCTCCAAAAGAAAAGGCTATAGCCTTTTCTATTATTTAAAAAAAATTATGTTAATTATTTTTTTTTAATTTAATACATTTTATTGAAAGCCAAACGCTATGCAATAGCTTTGCCGCGGCAGTTCTCGAGTGCCACATGTCCTTTTTTATTGGCGTATCAGTAACGCTCCAAAAGAAAAGGCTATAGCCTTTTCTATTATTTAAAAAAATTATGTTAATTATTTTTTTTAATTTAATACATTTTATTGAAAGCCAAACGCTATGCAATAGCTTTGCCGCGGCAGTTCTCGAGTGCCACATGTCCTTTTTTATTGGCGTATCAGTAACGCTCCAAAAGAAAAGGCTATAGCATTTTCTATTATTTAAAAAAAATTATGTTAATTATTTTTTTTTAATTTAATACATTTTATTGAAAGCCAAACGCTATGCAATAGCTTTGCCGCGGCAGTTCTCGAGTGCCACATGTCCTTTTTTATTGGCTCCAAAAGAAAAGGCTATAGCCTTTTCTATTATTTAAAAAAAATTATGTTAATTATTTTTTTTAATTTAATACATTTTATTGAAAGCCAAACGCTATGCAATAGCTTTGCCGCGGCAGTTCTCGAGTGCCACATGTCCTTTTTTATTGGCGTATCAGTAACGCTCCAAAAGAAAAGGCTATAGCCTTTTCTATTATTTAAAAAAAATTATGTTAATTATTTTTTTTTAATTTAATACATTTTATTGAAAGCCAAACGCTATGCAATAGCTTTGCCGCGGCAGTTCTCGAGTGCCACATGTCCTTTTTTATTGGCGTATCAGTAACGCTCCAAAAGAAAAGGCTATAGCCTTTTCTATTATTTAAAAAAAATTATGTTAATTATTATTTTTTAATTTAATACATTTTATTGAAAGCCAAACGCTATGCAATAGCTTTGCCGAGGCAGTTCTCGAGTGCCACATGTCCTTTTTTATTGGCGTATCAGTAACGCTCCAAAAGAAAAGGCTATAGCCTTTTCTATTATTTAAAAAAAATTATGTTAATTATTTTTTTTAATTTAATACATTTTATTGAAAGCCAAACGCTATGCAATAGCTTTGCCGCGGCAGTTCTCGAGTGCCACATGTCCTTTTTTATTGGCGTATCAGTAACGCTCCAAAAGAAAAGGCTATAGCCTTTTCTATTATTTAAAAAAAATTATGTTAATTATTTTTTTATTAGCGTATCAGTAACGCTCCAAAAGAAAAGGCTATAGCCTTTTCTATTATTTAAAAAAAATTATGTTAATTATTTTTTTTTAATTTAATACATTTTATTGAAAGCCAAACGCTATGCAATAGCTTTGCCGCGGCAGTTCTCGAGTGCCACATGTCCTTTTTTAGCCTTTTCTATTATTTAAAAAAAATTATGTTAATTATTTTTTTTTTAATTTAATACATTTTATTGAAAGCCAAACGCTATGCAATAGCTTTGCCGCGGCAGTTCTCGAGTGCCACATGTCCTTTTTTATTGGCGTATCAGTAACGCTCCAAAAGAAAAGGCTATAGCCTTTTCTATTATTTAAAAAAAATTATGTTAATTATTTTTTTTTTAATTTAATACATTTTATTGAAAGCCAAACGCTATGCAATAGCTTTGCCGCGGCAGTTCTCGAGTGCCACATGTCCTTTTTTATTGGCGTATCAGTAACGCTCCAAAAGAAAAGGCTATAGCCTTTCTATTATTTAAAAAAAATTATGTTAATTATTTTTTTTTAATTTAATACATTTTATTGAAAGCCAAACGCTATGCAATAGCTTTGCCGCGGCAGTTCTCGAGTGCCACATGTCCTTTTTTATTGGCGTATCAGTAACGCTCCAAAAGAAAAGGCTATAGCCTTTTCTATTATTTAAAAAAAATTATGTTAATTATTTTTTTTTAATTTAATACATTTTATTGAAAGCCAAACGCTATGCAATAGCTTTGCCGCGGCAGTTCTCGAGTGCCACATGTCCTTTTTTATTGGCGTATCAGTAACGCTCCAAAAGAAAAGGCTATAGCCTTTTCTATTATTTAAAAAAAATTATGTTAATTATTTTTTTTT
>CATQFJ010000168.1:0-21915 GCA_956483585.1 Gymnocheta viridis
TTCTCGAGTGCCACATGTCTTTTTTTATTGGCGTATCAGTAACGCTCCAAAAGAAAAGGCTATAGCCTTTTCTATTAATTAAAAAAAATTATGTTAGTTATTTTTTTTTTAATTTAATACATTTTATTGAAAACAAAATGCTATGCAATAGCTTTGCCGCGGCAGTTCTCGAGTGCCACATGTCTTTTTTTATTGGCGTATCAGTAACGCTCCAATAAGAAAAGGCTATAGCCTTTTCTATTAATTAAAAAAAATTATGTTAGTTATTTTTTTTTAATTTAATACATTTTATTGAAAACAAAATGCTATGCAATAGCTTTGCCGCGGCAGTTCTCGAGTGCCACATGTCTTTTTTTATTGGCGTATCAGTAACGCTCCAAAAGAAAAGGCTATAGCCTTTTCTATTAATTAAAAAAAATTATGTTAGTTATTTTTTTTTAATTTAATACATTTTATTGAAAACAAAATGCTATGCAATAGCTTTGCCGCGGCAGTTCTCGAGTGCCACATGTCTTTTTTTATTGGCGTATCAGTAACGCTCCAAAAGAAAAGGCTATAGCCTTTTCTATTAATTAAAAAAAATTATGTTAGTTATTTTTTTTAATTTAATACATTTTATTGAAAACAAAATGCTATGCAATAGCTTTGCCGCGGCAGTTCTCGAGTGCCACATGTCTTTTTTTATTGGCGTATCAGTAACGCTCCAAAAGAAAAGGCTATAGCCTTTTCTATTAATTAAAAAAAATTATGTTAGTTATTTTTTTTTAATTTAATACATTTTATTGAAAACAAAATGCTATGCAATAGCTTTGCCGCGGCAGTTCTCGAGTGCCACATGTCTTTTTTTATTGGCGTATCAGTAACGCTCCAAAAGAAAAGGCTATAGCCTTTTCTATTAATTAAAAAAAATTATGTTAGTTATTTTTTTTTAATTTAATACATTTTATTGAAAACAAAATGCTATGCAATAGCTTTGCCGCGGCAGTTCTCGAGTGCCACATGTCTTTTTTTATTGGCGTATCAGTAACGCTCCAAAAGAAAAGGCTATAGCCTTTTCTATTAATTAAAAAAAATTATGTTAGTTATTTTTTTTTAATTTAATACATTTTATTGAAAACAAAATGCTATGCAATAGCTTTGCCGCGGCAGTTCTCGAGTGCCACATGTCTTTTTTTATTGGCGTATCAGTAACGCTCCAAAAGAAAAGGCTATAGCCTTTTCTATTAATTAAAAAAAATTATGTTAGTTATTTTTTTTAATTTAATACATTTTATTGAAAACAAAATGCTATGCAATAGCTTTGCCGCGGCAGTTCTCGAGTGCCACATGTCTTTTTTTATTGGCGTATCAGTAACGCTCCAAAAGAAAAGGCTATAGCCTTTTCTATTAATTAAAAAAAATTATGTTAGTTATTTTTTTTTAATTTAATACATTTTATTGAAAACAAAATGCTATGCAATAGCTTTGCCGCGGCAGTTCTCGAGTGCCACATGTCTTTTTTTATTGGCGTATCAGTAACGCTCCAAAAGAAAAGGCTATAGCCTTTTCTATTAATTAAAAAAAATTATGTTAGTTATTTTTTTTTAATTTAATACATTTTATTGAAAACAAAATGCTATGCAATAGCTTTGCCGCGGCAGTTCTCGAGTGCCACATGTCTTTTTTTATTGGCGTATCAGTAACGCTCCAAAAGAAAAGGCTATAATAGCCTTTTCTATTAATTAAAAAAAATTATGTTAGTTATTTTTTTTAATTTAATACATTTTATTGAAAACAAAATGCTATGCAATAGCTTTGCCGCGGCAGTTCTCGAGTGCCACATGTCTTTTTTTATTGGCGTATCAGTAACGCTCCAAAAGAAAAGGCTATAGCCTTTTCTATTAATTAAAAAAAATTATGTTAGTTATTTTTTTTTAATTTAATACATTTTATTGAAAACAAAATGCTATGCAATAGCTTTGCCGCGGCAGTTCTCGAGTGCCACATGTCTTTTTTTATTGGCGTATCAGTAACGCTCCAAAAGAAAAGGCTATAGCCTTTTCTATTAATTAAAAAAAATTATGTTAGTTATTTTTTTTTAATTTAATACATTTTATTGAAAACAAAATGCTATGCAATAGCTTTGCCGCGGCAGTTCTCGAGTGCCACATGTCTTTTTTTATTGGCGTATCAGTAACGCTCCAAAAGAAAAGGCTATAGCCTTTTCTATTAATTAAAAAAAATTATGTTAGTTATTTTTTTTAATTTAATACATTTTATTGAAAACAAAATGCTATGCAATAGCTTTGCCGCGGCAGTTCTCGAGTGCCACATGTCTTTTTTTATTGGCGTATCAGTAACGCTCCAAAAGAAAAGGCTATAGCCTTTTCTATTAATTAAAAAAAAATATGTTAGTTATTTTTTTTAATTTAATACATTTTATTGAAAACAAAATGCTATGCAATAGCTTTGCCGCGGCAGTTCTCGAGTGCCACATGTCTTTTTTTATTGGCGTATCAGTAACGCTCCAAAAGAAAAGGCTATAATAGCCTTTTCTATTAATTAAAAAAAATTATGTTAGTTATTTTTTTTAATTTAATACATTTTATTGAAAACAAAATGCTATGCAATAGCTTTGCCGCGGCAGTTCTCGAGTGCCACATGTCTTTTTTTATTGGCGTATCAGTAACGCTCCAAAAGAAAAGGCTATAGCCTTTTCTATTAATTAAAAAAATTATGTTAGTTATTTTTTTTAATTTAATACATTTTATTGAAAACAAAATGCTATGCAATAGCTTTGCCGCGGCAGTTCTCGAGTGCCACATGTCTTTTTTTATTGGCGTATCAGTAACGCTCCAAAAGAAAAGGCTATAGCCTTTTCTATTAATTAAAAAAAATTATGTTAGTTATTTTTTTTAATTTAATACATTTTATTGAAAACAAAATGCTATGCAATAGCTTTGCCGCGGCAGTTCTCGAGTGTCACATGTCTTTTTTTATTGGCGTATCAGTAACGCTCCAAAAGAAAAGGCTATATATAGCCTTTTCTATTAATTAAAAAAAATTATGTTAGTTATTTTTTTTAATTTAATACATTTTATTGAAAACAAAATGCTATGCAATAGCTTTGCCGCGGCAGTTCTCGAGTGCCACATGTCTTTTTTTATTGGCGTATCAGTAACGCTCCAAAAGAAAAGGCTATAGCCTTTTCTATTAATTAAAAAAAATTATGTTAGTTATTTTTTTTTTAATTTAATACATTTTATTGAAAACAAAATGCTATGCAATAGCTTTGCCGCGGCAGTTCTCGAGTGCCACATGTCTTTTTTTATTGGCGTATCAGTAACGCTCCAAAAGAAAAGGCTATAGCCTTTTCTATTAATTAAAAAAAATTATGTTAGTTATTTTTTTTAATTTAATACATTTTATTGAAAACAAAATGCTATGCAATAGCTTTGCCGCGGCAGTTCTCGAGTGCCACATGTCTTTTTTTATTGGCGTATCAGTAACGCTCCAAAAGAAAAGGCTATAGCCTTTTCTATTAATTAAAAAAAATTATGTTAGTTATTTTTTTTAATTTAATACATTTTATTGAAAACAAAATGCTATGCAATAGCTTTGCCGCGGCAGTTCTCGAGTGCCACATGTCTTTTTTTATTGGCGTATCAGTAACGCTCCAAAAGAAAAGGCTATAGCCTTTTCTATTAATTAAAAAAAATTATGTTAGTTATTTTTTTTTAATTTAATACATTTTATTAAAAACAAAATGCTATGCAATAGCTTTGCCGCGGCAGTTCTCGAGTGCCACATGTCTTTTTTTATTGGCGTATCAGTAACGCTCCAAAAGAAAAGGCTATAGCCTTTTCTATTAATTAAAAAAAATTATGTTAGTTATTTTTTTTTTAATTTAATACATTTTATTGAAAACAAAATGCTATGCAATAGCTTTGCCGCGGCAGTTCTCGAGTGCCACATGTCTTTTTTTATTGGCGTATCAGTAACGCTCCAAAAGAAAAGGCTATAATAGCCTTTTCTATTAATTAAAAAAAATTATGTTAGTTATTTTTTTTAATTTAATACATTTTATTGAAAACAAAATGCTATGCAATAGCTTTGCCGCGGCAGTTCTCGAGTGCCACATGTCTTTTTTTATTGGCGTATCAGTAACGCTCCAAAAGAAAAGGCTATAGCCTTTTCTATTAATTAAAAAAAATTATGTTAGTTATTTTTTTTTTAATTTAATACATTTTATTGAAAACAAAATGCTATGCAATAGCTTTGCCGCGGCAGTTCTCGAGTGCCACATGTCTTTTTTTATTGGCGTATCAGTAATGCTCCAAAAGAAAAGGCTATATATAGCCTTTTCTATTAATTAAAAAAAATTATGTTAGTTATTTTTTTTTTAATTTAATACATTTTATTGAAAACAAAATGCTATGCAATAGCTTTGCCGCGGCAGTTCTCGAGTGCCACATGTCTTTTTTTTATTGGCGTATCAGTAACGCTCCATAAGAAAAGGCTATAGCCTTTTCTATTAATTAAAAAAAATTATGTTAGTTATTTTTTTTAATTTAATACATTTTATTGAAAACAAAATGCTATGCAATAGCTTTGCCGCGGCAGTTCTCGAGTGCCACATGTCTTTTTTTATTGGCGTATCAGTAACGCTCCAAAAGAAAAGGCTATAGCCTTTTCTATTAATTAAAAAAAATTATGTTAGTTATTTTTTTTAATTTAATACATTTTATTGAAAACAAAATGCTATGCAATAGCTTTGCCGCGGCAGTTCTCGAGTGCCACATGTCTTTTTTTATTGGCGTATCAGTAACGCTCCAAAAGAAAAGGCTATAGCCTTTTCTATTAATTAAAAAAAATTATGTTAGTTATTTTTTTTAATTTAATACATTTTATTGAAAACAAAATGCTATGCAATAGCTTTGCCGCGGCAGTTCTCGAGTGCCACATGTCTTTTTTTATTGGCGTATCAGTAACGCTCCAAAAGAAAAGGCTATAGCCTTTTCTATTAATTAAAAAAAATTATGTTAGTTATTTTTTTTTAATTTAATACATTTTATTGAAAACAAAATGCTATGCAATAGCTTTGCCGCGGCAGTTCTCGAGTGCCACATGTCTTTTTTTATTGGCGTATCAGTAACGCTCCAAAAGAAAAGGCTATATATAGCCTTTTCTATTAATTAAAAAAAATTATGTTAGTTATTTTTTTTTTAATTTAATACATTTTATTGAAAACAAAATGCTATGCAATAGCTTTGCCGCGGCAGTTCTCGAGTGCCACATGTCTTTTTTTATTGGCGTATCAGTAACGCTCCAAAAGAAAAGGCTATAGCCTTTTCTATTAATTAAAAAAAATTATGTTAGTTATTTTTTTTAATTTAATACATTTTATTGAAAACAAAATGCTATGCAATAGCTTTGCCGCGGCAGTTCTCGAGTGCCACATGTCTTTTTTTATTGGCGTATCAGTAACGCTCCAAAAGAAAAGGCTATAATAGCCTTTTCTATTAATTAAAAAAAATTATGTTAGTTATTTTTTTTAATTTAATACATTTTATTGAAAACAAAATGCTATGCAATAGCTTTGCCGCGGCAGTTCTCGAGTGCCACATGTCTTTTTTTATTGGCGTATCAGTAACGCTCCAAAAGAAAAGGCTATAGCCTTTTCTATTAATTAAAAAAAATTATGTTAGTTATTTTTTTTAATTTAATACATTTTATTGAAAACAAAATGCTATGCAATAGCTTTGCCGCGGCAGTTCTCGAGTGCCACATGTCTTTTTTTATTGGCGTATCAGTAACGCTCCAAAAGAAAAGGCTATAGCCTTTTCTATTAATTAAAAAAAATTATGTTAGTTATTTTTTTTTAATTTAATACATTTTATTGAAAACAAAATGCTATGCAATAGCTTTGCCGCGGCAGTTCTCGAGTGCCACATGTCTTTTTTTATTGGCGTATCAGTAACGCTCCAAAAGAAAAGGCTATATATAGCCTTTTCTATTAATTAAAAAAAATTATGTTAGTTATTTTTTTTAATTTAATACATTTTATTGAAAACAAAATGCTATGCAATAGCTTTGCCGCGGCAGTTCTCGAGTTCCACATGTTTTTTTTATTGGCGTATCAGTAACGCTCCAAAAGAAAAGGCTATAGCCTTTTCTATTAATTAAAAAAAATTATGTTAGTTATTTTTTTTAATTTAATACATTTTATTGAAAACAAAATGCTATGCAATAGCTTTGCCGCGGCAGTTCTCGAGTGCCATATGTCTTTTTTTATTGGCGTATCAGTAACGCTCCAAAAGAAAAGGCTATATATAGCCTTTTCTATTAATTAAAAAAAATTATGTTAGTTATTTTTTTTTAATTAAATACATTTTATTGAAAACAAAATGCTATGCAATAGCTTTGCCGCGGCAGTTCTCGAGTGCCATATGTCTTTTTTTATTGGCGTATCAGTAACGCTCCAAAAGAAAAGGCTATATATAGCCTTTTCTATTAATTAAAAAAAATTATGTTAGTTATTTTTTTTAATTTAATACATTTTATTGAAAACAAAATGCTATGCAATAGCTTTGCCGCGGCAGTTCTCGAGTGCCACATGTCTTTTTTTATTGGCGTATCAGTAACGCTCCAAAAGAAAAGGCTATAGCCTTTTCTATTAATTAAAAAAAATTATGTTAGTTATTTTTTTTTAATTTAATACATTTTATTGAAAACAAAATGCTATGCAATAGCTTTGCCGCGGCAGTTCTCGAGTGCCACATGTCTTTTTTTATTGGCGTATCAGTAACGCTCCAAAAGAAAAGGCTATATATAGCCTTTTCTATTAATTAAAAAAAATTATGTTAGTTATTTTTTTTAATTTAATACATTTTATTGAAAACAAAATGCTATGCAATAGCTTTGCCGCGGCAGTTCTCGAGTGCCACATGTCTTTTTTTATTGGCGTATCAGTAACGCTCCAAAAGAAAAGGCTATATATAGCCTTTTCTACGTATCAGTAACGCTCCAAAAGAAAAGGCTATATATAGCCTTTTCTATTAATTAAAAAAAATTATGTTAGTTATTTTTTTTAATTTAATACATTTTATTGAAAACAAAATGCTATGCAATAGCTTTGCCGCGGCAGTTCTCGAGTGCCACATGTCTTTTTTTATTGGCGTATCAGTAACGCTCCAAAAGAAAAGGCTATAGCCTTTTCTATTAATTAAAAAAAATTATGTTAGTTATTTTTTTTTAATTTAATACATTTTATTGAAAACAAAATGCTATGCAATAGCTTTGCCGCGGCAGTTCTCGAGTGCCACATGTCTTTTTTTTTTTGGCGTATCAGTAACGCTCCAAAAGAAAAGGCTATATATAGCCTTTTCTATTAATTAAAAATAATTATGTTAGTTGTTTTTTTTAATTTAATACATTTTATTGAAAACAAAATGCTATGCAATAGCTTTGCCGCGGCAGTTCTCGAGTGCCACATGTCTTTTTTTATTGGCGTATCAGTAACGCTCCAAAAGAAAAGGCTATAGCCTTTTCTATTAATTAAAAAAAATTATGTTAGTTATTTTTTTTTAATTTAATACATTTTATTGAAAACAAAATGCTATGCAATAGCTTTGCCGCGGCAGTTCTCGAGTGCCACATGTCTTTTTTTATTGGCGTATCAGTAACGCTCCAAAAGAAAAGGCTATATATAGCCTTTTCTATTAATTAAAAAAAATTATGTTAGTTATTTTTTTTAATTTAATACATTTTATTGAAAACAAAATGCTATGCAATAGCTTTGCCGCGGCAGTTCTCGAGTGCCACATGTCTTTTTTTATTGGCGTATCAGTAACGCTCCAAAAGAAAAGGCTATAGCCTTTTCTATTAATTAAAAAAAATTATGTTAGTTATTTTTTTTTAATTTAATACATTTTATTGAAAACAAAATGCTATGCAATAGCTTTGCCGCGGCAGTTCTCGAGTGCCACATGTCTTTTTTTATTGGCGTATCAGTAACGCTCCAAAAGAAAAGGCTATATATAGCCTTTTCTATTAATTAAAAAAAATTATGTTAGTTATTTTTTTTTTAATTTAATACATTTTATTGAAAACAAAATGCTATGCAATAGCTTTGCCGCGGCAGTTCTCGAGTGCCACATGTCTTTTTTTATTGGCGTATCAGTAACGCTCCAAAAGAAAAGGCTATAGCCTTTTCTATTAATTAAAAAAAATTATGTTAGTTATTTTTTTTAATTTAATACATTTTATTGAAAACAAAATGCTATGCAATAGCTTTGCCGCGGCAGTTCTCGAGTGCCACATGTCTTTTTTTATTGGCGTATCAGTAACGCTCCAAAAGAAAAGGCTATAATAGCCTTTTCTATTAATTAAAAAAAATTATGTTAGTTATTTTTTTTAATTTAATACATTTTATTGAAAACAAAATGCTATGCAATAGCTTTGCCGCGGCAGTTCTCGAGTGCCACATGTCTTTTTTTATTGGCGTATCAGTAACGCTCCAAAAGAAAAGGCTATAGCCTTTTCTATTAATTAAAAAAAATTATGTTAGTTATTTTTTTTAATTTAATACATTTTATTGAAAACAAAATGCTATGCAATAGCTTTGCCGCGGCAGTTCTCGAGTGCCACATGTCTTTTTTTATTGGCGTATCAGTAACGCTCCAAAAGAAAAGGCTATAGCCTTTTCTATTAATTAAAAAAAATTATGTTAGTTATTTTTTTTTAATTTAATACATTTTATTGAAAACAAAATGCTATGCAATAGCTTTGCCGCGGCAGTTCTCGAGTGCCACATGTCTTTTTTTATTGGCGTATCAGTAACGCTCCAAAAGAAAAGGCTATATATAGCCTTTTCTATTAATTAAAAAAAATTATGTTAGTTATTTTTTTTAATTTAATACATTTTATTGAAAACAAAATGCTATGCAATAGCTTTGCCGCGGCAGTTCTCGAGTTCCACATGTTTTTTTTATTGGCGTATCAGTAACGCTCCAAAAGAAAAGGCTATAGCCTTTTCTATTAATTAAAAAAAATTATGTTAGTTATTTTTTTTAATTTAATACATTTTATTGAAAACAAAATGCTATGCAATAGCTTTGCCGCGGCAGTTCTCGAGTGCCATATGTCTTTTTTTATTGGCGTATCAGTAACGCTCCAAAAGAAAAGGCTATATATAGCCTTTTCTATTAATTAAAAAAAATTATGTTAGTTATTTTTTTTTAATTAAATACATTTTATTGAAAACAAAATGCTATGCAATAGCTTTGCCGCGGCAGTTCTCGAGTGCCATATGTCTTTTTTTATTGGCGTATCAGTAACGCTCCAAAAGAAAAGGCTATATATAGCCTTTTCTATTAATTAAAAAAAATTATGTTAGTTATTTTTTTTAATTTAATACATTTTATTGAAAACAAAATGCTATGCAATAGCTTTGCCGCGGCAGTTCTCGAGTGCCACATGTCTTTTTTTATTGGCGTATCAGTAACGCTCCAAAAGAAAAGGCTATAGCCTTTTCTATTAATTAAAAAAAATTATGTTAGTTATTTTTTTTTAATTTAATACATTTTATTGAAAACAAAATGCTATGCAATAGCTTTGCCGCGGCAGTTCTCGAGTGCCACATGTCTTTTTTTATTGGCGTATCAGTAACGCTCCAAAAGAAAAGGCTATATATAGCCTTTTCTATTAATTAAAAAAAATTATGTTAGTTATTTTTTTTAATTTAATACATTTTATTGAAAACAAAATGCTATGCAATAGCTTTGCCGCGGCAGTTCTCGAGTGCCACATGTCTTTTTTTATTGGCGTATCAGTAACGCTCCAAAAGAAAAGGCTATATATAGCCTTTTCTACGTATCAGTAACGCTCCAAAAGAAAAGGCTATATATAGCCTTTTCTATTAATTAAAAAAAATTATGTTAGTTATTTTTTTTAATTTAATACATTTTATTGAAAACAAAATGCTATGCAATAGCTTTGCCGCGGCAGTTCTCGAGTGCCACATGTCTTTTTTTATTGGCGTATCAGTAACGCTCCAAAAGAAAAGGCTATAGCCTTTTCTATTAATTAAAAAAAATTATGTTAGTTATTTTTTTTTAATTTAATACATTTTATTGAAAACAAAATGCTATGCAATAGCTTTGCCGCGGCAGTTCTCGAGTGCCACATGTCTTTTTTTTTTGGCGTATCAGTAACGCTCCAAAAGAAAAGGCTATATATAGCCTTTTCTATTAATTAAAAATAATTATGTTAGTTGTTTTTTTTAATTTAATACATTTTATTGAAAACAAAATGCTATGCAATAGCTTTGCCGCGGCAGTTCTCGAGTGCCACATGTCTTTTTTTATTGGCGTATCAGTAACGCTCCAAAAGAAAAGGCTATAGCCTTTTCTATTAATTAAAAAAAATTATGTTAGTTATTTTTTTTTAATTTAATACATTTTATTGAAAACAAAATGCTATGCAATAGCTTTGCCGCGGCAGTTCTCGAGTGCCACATGTCTTTTTTTATTGGCGTATCAGTAACGCTCCAAAAGAAAAGGCTATATATAGCCTTTTCTATTAATTAAAAAAAATTATGTTAGTTATTTTTTTTAATTTAATACATTTTATTGAAAACAAAATGCTATGCAATAGCTTTGCCGCGGCAGTTCTCGAGTGCCACATGTCTTTTTTTATTGGCGTATCAGTAACGCTCCAAAAGAAAAGGCTATAGCCTTTTCTATTAATTAAAAAAAATTATGTTAGTTATTTTTTTTTAATTTAATACATTTTATTGAAAACAAAATGCTATGCAATAGCTTTGCCGCGGCAGTTCTCGAGTGCCACATGTCTTTTTTTATTGGCGTATCAGTAACGCTCCAAAAGAAAAGGCTATATATAGCCTTTTCTATTAATTAAAAAAAATTATGTTAGTTGTTTTTTTTAATTTAATACATTTTATTGAAAACAAAATGCTATGCAATAGCTTTGCCGCGGCAGTTCTCGAGTGCCACATGTCTTTTTTTATTGGCGTATCAGTAACGCTCCAAAAGAAAAGGCTATAATAGCCTTTTCTATTAATTAAAAAAAATTATGTTAGTTATTTTTTTTTAATTTAATACATTTTATTGAAAACAAAATGCTATGCAATAGCTTTGCCGCGGCAGTTCTCGAGTGCCACATGTCTTTTTTTATTGGCGTATCAGTAACGCTCCAAAAGAAAAGGCTATATATAGCCTTTTCTATTAATTAAAAAAAATTATGTTAGTTATTTTTTTTAATTTAATACATTTTATTGAAAACAAAATGCTATGCAATAGCTTTGCCGCGGCAGTTCTCGAGTGCCACATGTCTTTTTTTATTGGCGTATCAGTAACGCTCCAAAAGAAAAGGCTATAGCCTTTTCTATTAATTAAAAAAAATTATGTTAGTTATTTTTTTTTAATTTAATACATTTTATTGAAAACAAAATGCTATGCAATAGCTTTGCCGCGGCAGTTCTCGAGTGCCACATGTCTTTTTTTATTGGCGTATCAGTAACGCTCCAAAAGAAAAGGCTATATATAGCCTTTTCTATTAATTAAAAAAAATTATGTTAGTTATTTTTTTTAATTTAATACATTTTATTGAAAACAAAATGCTATGCAATAGCTTTGCCGCGGCAGTTCTCGAGTGCCACATGTCTTTTTTTATTGGCGTATCAGTAACGCTCCAAAAGAAAAGGCTATATATAGCCTTTTCTACGTATCAGTAACGCTCCAAAAGAAAAGGCTATATATAGCCTTTTCTATTAATTAAAAAAAATTATGTTAGTTATTTTTTTTAATTTAATACATTTTATTGAAAACAAAATGCTATGCAATAGCTTTGCCGCGGCAGTTCTCGAGTGCCACATGTCTTTTTTTATTGGCGTATCAGTAACGCTCCAAAAGAAAAGGCTATAGCCTTTTCTATTAATTAAAAAAAATTATGTTAGTTATTTTTTTTTAATTTAATACATTTTATTGAAAACAAAATGCTATGCAATAGCTTTGCCGCGGCAGTTCTCGAGTGCCACATGTCTTTTTTTTTGGCGTATCAGTAACGCTCCAAAAGAAAAGGCTATAGCCTTTTCTATTAATTAAAAAAAATTATGTTAGTTATTTTTTTTTAATTTAATACATTTTATTGAAAACAAAATGCTATGCAATAGCTTTGCCGCGGCAGTTCTCGAGTGCCACATGTCTTTTTTTATTGGCGTATCAGTAACGCTCCAAAAGAAAAGGCTATATATAGCCTTTTCTATTAATTAAAAAAAATTATGTTAGTTGTTTTTTTTAATTTAATACATTTTATTGAAAACAAAATGCTATGCAATAGCTTTGCCGCGGCAGTTCTCGAGTGCCACATGTCTTTTTTTATTGGCGTATCAGTAACGCTCCAAAAGAAAAGGCTATAGCCTTTTCTATTAATTAAAAAAAATTATGTTAGTTATTTTTTTTTAATTTAATACATTTTATTGAAAACAAAATGCTATGCAATAGCTTTGCCGCGGCAGTTCTCGAGTGCCACATGTCTTTTTTTATTGGCGTATCAGTAACGCTCCAAAAGAAAAGGCTAAATATAGCCTTTTCTATTAATTAAAAAAAATTATGTTAGTTATTTTTTTTAATTTAATACATTTTATTGAAAACAAAATGCTATGCAATAGCTTTGCCGCGGCAGTTCTCGAGTGCCACATGTCTTTTTTTATTGGCGTATCAGTAACGCTCCAAAAGAAAAGGCTATATATAGCCTTTTCTATTAATTAAAAAAAATTATGTTAGTTGTTTTTTTTAATTTAATACATTTTATTGAAAACAAAATGCTATGCAATAGCTTTGCCGCGGCAGTTCTCGAGTGCCACATGTCTTTTTTTATTGGCGTATCAGTAACGCTCCAAAAGAAAAGGCTATATATAGCCTTTTCTATTAATTAAAAAAAATTATGTTAGTTGTTTTTTTTAATTTAATACATTTTATTGAAAACAAAATGCTATGCAATAGCTTTGCCGCGGCAGTTCTCGAGTGCCACATGTCTTTTTTTATTGGCGTATCAGTAACGCTCCAAAAGAAAAGGCTATATATAGCCTTTTCTATTAATTAAAAAAAATTATGTTAGTTATTTTTTTTAATTTAATACATTTTATTGAAAACAAAATGCTATGCAATAGCTTTGCCGCGGCAGTTCTCGAGTGCCACATGTCTTTTTTTATTGGCGTATCAGTAACGCTCCAAAAGAAAAGGCTATAGCCTTTTCTATTAATTAAAAAAAATTATGTTAGTTATTTTTTTTTAATTTAATACATTTTATTGAAAACAAAATGCTATGCAATAGCTTTGCCGCGGCAGTTCTCGAGTGCCACATGTCTTTTTTTATTGGCGTATCAGTAACGCTCCAAAAGAAAAGGCTATATATAGCCTTTTCTATTAATTAAAAAAAATTATGTTAGTTGTTTTTTTTAATTTAATACATTTTATTGAAAACAAAATGCTATGCAATAGCTTTGCCGCGGCAGTTCTCGAGTGCCACATGTCTTTTTTTATTGGCGTATCAGTAACGCTCCAAAAGAAAAGGCTATAGCCTTTTCTATTAATTAAAAAAAATTATGTTAGTTATTTTTTTTTAATTTAATACATTTTATTGAAAACAAAATGCTATGCAATAGCTTTGCCGCGGCAGTTCTCGAGTGCCTCATGTCTTTTTTTATTGGCGTATCAGTAACGCTCCAAAAGAAAAGGCTATATATAGCCTTTTCTATTAATTAAAAAAAATTATGTTAGTTATTTTTTTTAATTTAATACATTTTATTGAAAACAAAATGCTATGCAATAGCTTTGCCGCGGCAGTTCTCGAGTGCCACATGTCTTTTTTTATTGGCGTATCAGTAACGCTCCAAAAGAAAAGGCTATAGCCTTTTCTATTAATTAAAAAAAATTATGTTAGTTATTTTTTTTTAATTTAATACATTTTATTGAAAACAAAATGCTATGCAATAGCTTTGCCGCGGCAGTTCTCGAGTGCCACATGTCTTTTTTTATTGGCGTATCAGTAACGCTCCAAAAGAAAAGGCTATATATAGCCTTTTCTATTAATTAAAAAAAATTATGTTAGTTATTTTTTTTAATTTAATACATTTTATTGAAAACAAAATGCTATGCAATAGCTTTGCCGCGGCAGTTCTCGAGTGCCACATGTCTTTTTTTATTGGCGTATCAGTAACGCTCCAAAAGAAAAGGCTATATATAGCCTTTTCTACGTATCAGTAACGCTCCAAAAGAAAAGGCTATATATAGCCTTTTCTATTAATTAAAAAAAATTATGTTAGTTATTTTTTTTAATTTAATACATTTTATTGAAAAAAAAATGCTATGCAATAGCTTTGCCGCGGCAGTTCTCGAGTGCCACATGTCTTTTTTTATTGGCGTATCAGTAACGCTCCAAAAGAAAAGGCTATATATAGCCTTTTCTATTAATTAAAAAAAATTATGTTAGTTGTTTTTTTTAATTTAATACATTTTATTGAAAACAAAATGCTATGCAATAGCTTTGCCGCGGCAGTTCTCGAGTGCCACATGTCTTTTTTTATTGGCGTATCAGTAACGCTCCAAAAGAAAAGGCTATAGCCTTTTCTATTAATTAAAAAAAATTATGTTAGTTATTTTTTTTTAATTTAATACATTTTATTGAAAACAAAATGCTATGCAATAGCTTTGCCGCGGCAGTTCTCGAGTGCCACATGTCTTTTTTTATTGGCGTATCAGTAACGCTCCAAAAGAAAAGGCTATATATAGCCTTTTCTATTAATTAAAAAAAATTATGTTAGTTATTTTTTTTTAATTTAATACATTTTATTGAAAACAAAATGCTATGCAATAGCTTTGCCGCGGCAGTTCTCGAGTGCCACATGTCTTTTTTTATTGGCGTATCAGTAACGCTCCAAAAGAAAAGGCTATATATAGCCTTTTCTATTAATTAAAAAAAATTATGTTAGTTATTTTTTTTAATTTAATACATTTTATTGAAAACAAAATGCTATGCAATAGCTTTGCCGCGGCAGTTCTCGAGTGCCACATGTCTTTTTTTATTGGCGTATCAGTAACGCTCCAAAAGAAAAGGCTATAGCCTTTTCTATTAATTAAAAAAAATTATGTTAGTTATTTTTTTTTAATTTAATACATTTTATTGAAAACAAAATGCTATGCAATAGCTTTGCCGCGGCAGTTCTCGAGTGCCACATGTCTTTTTTTATTGGCGTATCAGTAACGCTCCAAAAGAAAAGGCTATATATAGCCTTTTCTATTAATTAAAAAAAATTATGTTAGTTATTTTTTTTAATTTAATACATTTTATTGAAAACAAAATGCTATGCAATAGCTTTGCCGCGGCAGTTCTCGAGTGCCACATGTCTTTTTTTATTGGCGTATCAGTAACGCTCCAAAAGAAAAGGCTATATATAGCCTTTTCTACGTATCAGTAACGCTCCAAAAGAAAAGGCTATAGCCTTTTCTATTAATTAAAAAAAATTATGTTAGTTATTTTTTTTTAATTTAATACATTTTATTGAAAACAAAATGCTATGCAATAGCTTTGCCGCGGCAGTTCTCGAGTGCCACATGTCTTTTTTTATTGGCGTATCAGTAACGCTCCAAAAGAAAAGGCTATATATAGCCTTTTCTATTAATTAAAAAAAATTATGTTAGTTGTTTTTTTTAATTTAATACATTTTATTGAAAACAAAATGCTATGCAATAGGTTTGCCGCGGCAGTTCTCGAGTGCCACATGTCTTTTTTTATTGGCGTATCAGTAACGCTCCAAAAGAAAAGGCTATAGCCTTTTCTATTAATTAAAAAAAATTATGTTAGTTATTTTTTTTTAATTTAATACATTTTATTGAAAACAAAATGCTATGCAATAGCTTTGCCGCGGCAGTTCTCGAGTGCCACATGTCTTTTTTTATTGGCGTATCAGTAACGCTCCAAAAGAAAAGGCTATATATAGCCTTTTCTATTAATTAAAAAAAATTATGTTAGTTATTTTTTTTAATTTAATACATTTTATTGAAAACAAAATGCTATGCAATAGCTTTGCCGCGGCAGTTCTCGAGTGCCACATGTCTTTTTTTATTGGCGTATCAGTAACGCTCCAAAAGAAAAGGCTATAGCCTTTTCTATTAATTAAAAAAAATTATGTTAGTTATTTTTTTTTAATTTAATACATTTTATTGAAAACAAAATGCTATGCAATAGCTTTGCCGCGGCAGTTCTCGAGTGCCACATGTCTTTTTTTATTGGCGTATCAGTAACGCTCCAAAAGAAAAGGCTATAGCCTTTTCTATTAATTAAAAAAAATTATGTTAGTTATTTTTTTTTAATTTAATACATTTTATTGAAAACAAAATGCTATGCAATAGCTTTGCCGCGGCAGTTCTCGAGTGCCACATGTCTTTTTTTATTGGCGTATCAGTAACGCTCCAAAAGAAAAGGCTATATATAGCCTTTTCTATTAATTAAAAAAAATTATGTTAGTTATTTTTTTTTAATTTAATACATTTTATTGAAAACAAAATGCTATGCAATAGCTTTGCCGCGGCAGTTCTCGAGTGCCACATGTCTTTTTTTATTGGCGTATCAGTAACGCTCCAAAAGAAAAGGCTATAGCCTTTTCTATTAATTAAAAAAAATTATGTTAGTTATTTTTTTTAATTTAATACATTTTATTGAAAACAAAATGCTATGCAATAGCTTTGCCGCGGCAGTTCTCGAGTGCCACATGTCTTTTTTTATTGGCGTATCAGTAACGCTCCAAAAGAAAAGGCTATAGCCTTTTCTATTAATTAAAAAAAATTATGTTAGTTATTTTTTTTTAATTTAATACATTTTATTGAAAACAAAATGCTATGCAATAGCTTTGCCGCGGCAGTTCTCGAGTGCCACATGTCTTTTTTTATTGGCGTATCAGTAACGCTCCAAAAGAAAAGGCTATAGCCTTTTCTATTAATTAAAAAAAATTATGTTAGTTATTTTTTTTAATTTAATACATTTTATTGAAAACAAAATGCTATGCAATAGCTTTGCCGCGGCAGTTCTCGAGTGCCACATGTCTTTTTTTATTGGCGTATCAGTAACGCTCCAAAAGAAAAGGCTATAGCCTTTTCTATTAATTAAAAAAAATTATGTTAGTTATTTTTTTTTAATTTAATACATTTTATTGAAAACAAAATGCTATGCAATAGCTTTGCCGCGGCAGTTCTCGAGTGCCACATGTCTTTTTTTATTGGCGTATCAGTAACGCTCCAAAAGAAAAGGCTATAGCCTTTTCTATTAATTAAAAAAAATTATGTTAGTTATTTTTTTTTTAATTTAATACATTTTATTGAAAACAAAATGCTATGCAATAGCTTTGCCGCGGCAGTTCTCGAGTGCCACATGTCTTTTTTTATTGGCGTATCAGTAACGCTCCAAAAGAAAAGGCTATAGCCTTTTCTATTAATTAAAAAAAATTATGTTAGTTATTTTTTTTTAATTTAATACATTTTATTGAAAACAAAATGCTATGCAATAGCTTTGCCGCGGCAGTTCTCGAGTGCCACATGTCTTTTTTTATTGGCGTATCAGTAACGCTCCAAAAGAAAAGGCTATATATAGCCTTTTCTATTAATTAAAAAAAATTATGTTAGTTATTTTTTTTAATTTAATACATTTTATTGAAAACAAAATGCTATGCAATAGCTTTGCCGCGGCAGTTCTCGAGTGCCACATGTCTTTTTTTATTGGCGTATCAGTAACGCTCCAAAAGAAAAGGCTATATATAGCCTTTTCTATTAATTAAAAAAAATTATGTTAGTTATTTTTTTTAATTTAATACATTTTATTGAAAACAAAATGCTATGCAATAGCTTTGCCGCGGCAGTTCTCGAGTGCCACATGTCTTTTTTTATTGGCGTATCAGTAACGCTCCAAAAGAAAAGGCTATATATAGCCTTTTCTATTAATTAAAAAAAATTATGTTAGTTATTTTTTTTAATTTAATACATTTTATTGAAAACAAAATGCTATGCAATAGCTTTGCCGCGGCAGTTCTCGAGTGCCACATGTCTTTTTTTATTGGCGTATCAGTAACGCTCCAAAAGAAAAGGCTATATATAGCCTTTTCTATTAATTAAAAAAAATTATGTTAGTTATTTTTTTTAATTTAATACATTTTATTGAAAACAAAATGCTATGCAATAGCTTTGCCGCGGCAGTTCTCGAGTGCCACATGTCTTTTTTTATTGGCGTATCAGTAACGCTCCAAAAGAAAAGGCTATAGCCTTTTCTATTAATTAAAAAAAATTATGTTAGTTATTTTTTTTTAATTTAATACATTTTATTGAAAACAAAATGCTATGCAATAGATTTGCCGCGGCAGTTCTCGAGTGCCACATGTCTTTTTTTATTGGCGTATCAGTAACGCTCCAAAAGAAAAGGCTATAGCCTTTTCTATTAATTAAAAAAAATTATGTTAGTTATTTTTTTTAATTTAATACATTTTATTGAAAACAAAATGCTATGCAATAGCTTTGCCGCGGCAGTTCTCGAGTGCCACATGTCTTTTTTTATTGGCGTATTAGTAACGCTCCAAAAGAAAAGGCTATAGCCTTTTCTATTAATTAAAACAAATTATGTTAGTTATTTTTTTTTAATTTAATACATTTTATTGAAAACAAAATGCTATGCAATAGCTTTGCCGCGGCAGTTCTCGAGTGCCACATGTCTTTTTTTATTGGCGTATCAGTAACGCTCCAAAAGAAAAGGCTATATATAGCCTTTTCTATTAATTAAAAAAAATTATGTTAGTTATTTTTTTTAATTTAAAACATTTTATTGAAAACAAAATGCTATGCAATAGCTTTGCAGCGGCAGTTCTCGAGTGCCACATGTTTTTTTTTACTGGCGTATCAGTAACGCTCCAAAAGAAAAGGCTATAGCCTTTTCTATTAATTAAAAAAAATTATGTTAGTTATTTTTTTTAATTTAATACATTTTATTGAAAACAAAATGCTATGCAATAGCTTTGCCGCGGCAGTTCTCGAGTGCCACATGTTTTTTTTTACTGGCGTATCAGTAACGCTCCAAAAGAAAAGGCTATAGCCTTTTCTATTAATTAAAAAAAAATATGTTAGTTATTTTTTTTAATTTAATACATTTTATTGAAAACAAAATGCTATGCAATAGCTTTGCCGCGGCAGTTCTCGAGTGCCACATGTCTTTTTTTATTGGCGTATCAGTAACGCTCCAAAAGAAAAGGCTATAGCCTTTTCTATTAATTAAAAAAAATTATGTTAGTTATTTTTTTTTAATTTAATACATTTTATTGAAAACAAAATGCTATGCAATAGCTTTGCCGCGGCAGTTCTCGAGTGCCACATGTCTTTTTTTATTGGCGTATCAGTAACGCTCCAAAAGAAAAGGCTATAGCCTTTTCTATTAATTAAAAAAAATTATGTTAGTTATTTTTTTTAATTTAATACATTTTATTGAAAACAAAATGCTATGCAATAGCTTTGCCGCGGCAGTTCTCGAGTGCCACATGTCTTTTTTTATTGGCGTATCAGTAACGCTCCAAAAGAAAAGGCTATATATAGCCTTTTCTATTAATGAAAAAAAATTATGTTAGTTATTTTTTTTAATTTAATACATTTTAATGAAAACAAAATGCTATGCAATAGCTTTGCCGCGGCAGTTCTCGAGTGCCACATGTCTTTTTTTATTGGCGTATCAGTAACGCTCCAAAAGAAAAGGCTATATATAGCCTTTTCTATTAATTAAAAAAAATTATGTTAGTTATTTTTTTTAATTTAATACATTTTATTGAAAACAAAATGCTATGCAATAGCTTTGCCGCGGCAGTTCTCGAGTGCCACATGTCTTTTTTTATTGGCGTATCAGTAACGCTCCAAAAGAAAAGGCTATAGCCTTTTCTATTAATTAAAAAAAATTATGTTAGTTATTTTTTTTAATTTAATACATTTTATTGAAAACAAAATGCTATGCAATAGCTTTGCCGCGGCAGTTCTCGAGTGCCACATGTCTTTTTTTATTGGCGTATCAGTAACGCTCCAAAAGAAAAGGCTATAGCCTTTTCTATTAATTAAAAAAAATTATGTTAGTTATTTTTTTTTAATTTAATACATTTTATTGAAAACAAAATGCTATGCAATAGATTTGCCGCGGCAGTTCTCGAGTGCCACATGTCTTTTTTTATTGGCGTATCAGTAACGCTCCAAAAGAAAAGGCTATAGCCTTTTCTATTAATTAAAAAAAATTATGTTAGTTATTTTTTTTAATTTAATACATTTTATTGAAAACAAAATGCTATGCAATAGCTTTGCCGCGGCAGTTCTCGAGTGCCACATGTTTTTTTTTACTGGCGTATCAGTAACGCTCCAAAAGAAAAGGCTATAATAGCCTTTTCTATTAATTAAAAAAAATTATGTTAGTTATTTTTTTTAATTTAATACATTTTATTGAAAACAAAATGCTATGCAATAGCTTTGCCGCGGCAGTTCTCGAGTGCCACATGTTTTTTTTTACTGGCGTATCAGTAACGCTCCAAAAGAAAAGGCTATAGCCTTTTCTATTAATTAAAAAAAATTATGTTAGTTATTTTTTTTAATTTAATACATTTTATTGAAAACAAAATGCTATGCAATAGCTTTGCCGCGGCAGTTCTCGAGTGCCACATGTCTTTTTTTATTGGGGTATCAGTAACGCTCCAAAAGAAAAGGCTATAGCCTTTTCTATTAATTAAAAAAAATTATGTTAGTTATTTTTTTTAATTTAATACATTTTATTGAAAACAAAATGCTATGCAATAGCTTTGCCGCGGCAGTTCTCGAGTGCCACATGTCTTTTTTTATTGGGGTATCAGTAACGCTCCAAAAGAAAAGGCTATAGCCTTTTCTATTAATTAAAAAAAATTATGTTAGTTATTTTTTTTAATTTAATACATTTTATTGAAAACAAAATGCTATGCAATAGCTTTGCCGGGGCAGTTCTCGAGTGCCACATGTCTTTTTTTATTGGGGTATCAGTAACGCTCCAAAAGAAAAGGCTATAGCCTTTTCTATTAATTAAAAAAAATTATGTTAGTTATTTTTTTTAATTTAATACATTTTATTGAAAACAAAATGCTATGCAATAGCTTTGCCGCGGCAGTTCTCGAGTGCCACATGTCTTTTTTTATTGGGGTATCAGTAACGCTCCAAAAGAAAAGGCTATAGCCTTTTCTATTAATTAAAAAAAATTATGTTAGTTATTTTTTTTAATTTAATACATTTTATTGAAAACAAAATGCTATGCAATAGCTTTGCCGCGGCAGTTCTCGAGTGCCACATGTCTTTTTTTATTGGGGTATCAGTAACGCTCCAAAAGAAAAGGCTATAGCCTTTTCTATTAATTAAAAAAAATTATGTTAGTTATTTTTTTTAATTTAATACATTTTATTGAAAACAAAATGCTATGCAATAGCTTTGCCGCGGCAGTTCTCGAGTGCCACATATCTTTTTTTATTGGCGTATCAGTAACGCTCCAAAAGAAAAGGCTATAGCCTTTTCTATTAATTAAAAAAAATTATGTTAGTTATTTTTTTTAATTTAATACATTTTATTGAAAACAAAATGCTATGCAATAGCTTTGCCGCGGCAGTTCTCGAGTGCCACATGTCTTTTTTTATTGGCGTATCAGTAACGCTCCAAAAGAAAAGGCTATAGCCTTTTCTATTAATTAAAAAAAATTATGTTAGTTATTTTTTTTAATTTAATACATTTTATTGAAAACAAAATGCTATGCAATAGCTTTGCCGCGGCAGTTCTCGAGTGCCACATGTCTTTTTTTATTGGCGTATCAGTAACGCTCCAAAAGAAAAGGCTATAG
>CATQFJ010000169.1:0-14820 GCA_956483585.1 Gymnocheta viridis
AGCAGATAAAAAGCAGATACAGAGCAGATACAAACCAGATAAAAGCAGATACAGAGCAGATACAAACCAGATAAAAAGCAGATATAGAGCAGATAAAAAGCTGTTCATGATCAGATAAAAGCTGTTCAGAACCAGCTAAAAGCTGATTATAACTAAAATTTGAGAATAAAAATAAGAAGATGAATAATACAATTGAATTTCTTAATAACATCTGTAAATAAAATCAAAAAACATATCTCTAAGAGATTTTCTGCTAAATGAACCTTTGGAAATCATACGATGTGAAAGAAAGCTAACATTGTATTGTATGTTACAAATTATGTTGGAACTGGAGAGCTATTTTGTTTTTATCTAAAATATACAACTATATCACTGATGATATATATCATTATTGATCTCTCATTACATAAGAAAAATTTCAGTTGGATTTTATAATAAGATTATTTTTGAAAGCAAACAAATGAACATAAATAACTTTTGATTTATTTATTGATATTAAAAAAGTAATAAAAGAACAATACTTTTTGTAAATATTTTCACTTATAATAAGATAATAAATCAAAATAGAAATGTAGTCATAGATGTACAGGGTTTCTGTATTAATAATAATTTATTCGCAAAGGAAGTCTGCGTTGTAGGAGTTGATTCAGAAATTAAAACTTTTCTCATTCTACCGCCTTTTAAATATTCAGAATTAAAATATAAAGATAGGATTACAAATAAATGGTTGTACAATCATTTACATGGATTATGTTGGAATGATGGAAATTCAACGCTCAACGAATTTAGAGAATATATAATATCATATCTTAAAAAAGAATATTATCATATTATATATGTTAAAGGAATTGAAAAAGTAAAATGGTTAAGTCAACTGCTTGGAGAAATGGAAATATATATCTATAATTTAGATGACTTTAATTGTCTAAATATAAGAACGTTATATAAAAGTAATATTAACATCAATATCTGTAAATATCATAGAAATAGTTGTAAGGAAATGTGTGCTAAAAAAAGTGCAATTTTATATAGAAATTTTATTAATTTATATGTAAACAAAGAGAATATTGAAAACATTTAAAACTTTTGTTTAGTTATTTATGTATTCTGTTGCGAACTAGATCAACTGTATTAAAAAAAGGTCACATCAGCTGAATTAAAGGATCTATTTGATGGATACAGTTGTCATATCGATAAGGAACACAAGAAATTATTCCTGAGAATGATTGAGGAATTAAGAATGTATAGTAATGAGTCTTATCCTTTCATATATTTTCATAATTGAATTCATAGATGTAATATTGAAAATATCAGTATACCAAATGTTAATATATGTGCATTTAATTTATATTATAACGAATATATGAATATTAACACAGAAACTTTTTAATTTATATATAAGACTTTTTAAACTATTAACCTATATCTGAAAAGTAAAAGAAATACATATAAACATTTTAATTGTTATGAAATCTGAAAAAGTAAGATAAAAAATCTTCATAATAAATAAAAACACATCATATATATTTCTGTATATCAATTAGTTTTATTTAAAATATTTATTTTAGTATGTATTTTTATTAGATTAGGCTGAAAATAGAAAGAATGTTATTGATTGTTCTAAGCTTTGTTTAAAAAAATTTCTGAAAAACACTCGCATTTATACTAAATTATGCTAGCGCATGTCTTAAGAAAAAGCAATATTATAAAACCATGAAGAAAATATTTATTTTTCATAGTAAACAAATTTCTTTAAATTTACAACATTCGGTCATACAATTTTCACATCTGTATGCTGATAAACAGTTACATGTTGAATTCGTTTTTCTATTAGATTCATTTTCTTTCAACAATCAAATCTGCAAAAAAACCAAAACATCAATCACAACTATTTACGTTATAAGAATTTTCTCGGCATCGCAAACATTTATTTTTTTCGATAAATGAAAGCGATCAACAAGAAAGTTGGTAGAGGAGCAGACACTCATGAAAATGCCAACTAAAAATTTTTCAATAAAAAAAGGTAGACAGAAAAGAAAAACAGAAAGGACAAGTGTAATAAAAAAGAAATAGACCGGCACAGGTGTTTAACTTTGCTTAAGAATTTTCCATGTATCTCATACATTTATGTAATGCAAATGCATGTTGGTTTTGTAGCCTCTTTTTAAATTTCTGATCCTTTTTCTTTGAAAAAAATAAGAAATATGTATGTGTAATGAAATTGTGTATCCTTATACACATAAATATACGCACTGGGGTGTGAAATAGGTATAGATAACAAGCTAGACGGTAGAGAAGGACAGACAGAAAATGATCCAATGCAAACAAACGCACACATGCGCAATATAATAAAATATTCTAACGAGCTCACTCAAACTGACCAATAGCGATATAAATGTACACACATATGTACATACACGACATATGAATGCATTTAAAAATAGACAATGTTTCACTTTCTCGCACCCTTATTTTTCATTAAAAATAGGCAGACAATAGAGGACACAGTCAAACATTTATGGTTTACTTTAAACATAAGAAAAAACACAAGCCCTAAGTTGATGCATCTTATCAAGTGCAATAAAAAGAAAATGCTTATGAATAGACAGAAAGGATAAGGGTAATAAAAATAGACCGAAATGCCCTTTTTTATTAGTTTCGTTTTCTTTCAGCAATCAAAACTCAAAAAAAAAATTAGTAGGGAGGTTCATATTTAACTCGGTGAAATATTTTGTATCTATGAAGAAAATTTCCAGCTTCCTGACAAACATTCAACAGAGTTGTTCAATATAGGTGTCCGGGTAGGGGTGTTCGTACAGAAGTTTCAGGGGTGATATTCAATAGAGAAGCCCTGACTGACTCTCAAATCAGGCATGTGAAAACAAAAAAAATTTTTACATATAAATTTTTTTTGAAACCCCTTAATACACAATACAAATTTTATGAAACCTCCTAATACAAACAACCATCCAAGGATGGAAAACGCATTTCCATAATAAATACACTTAATTACCTAACAAAATATATTTTTAACGATCACGTTTCCCAGCCAGGCATAGATGTGCAATTTACATTGTCCCTTATGGGAAAAAAATATACAGAAGGTACATAAACACACTACTGATGTATATTAAACTTATGTATCTTCAAATAATGAAGTTTCTGCAATTGAATTTTTAGCATTATTTAAATGCGGATTATAGCCTTTGTGACCAGACCTCTCAAATGTGTGGCAATTAGAGTATCGACCCGATAATTTAATATTTGATTAATCGAAGATTTCTTTGTCCAGTGTAAAATATTGGAAGTTATTTATAAGGCATTAAGACTTTACTACTTACAAAATATCAATTAGTGGGTATTTTCGCCATATCAGAAAGTCGTTTTTTAAAAAGGTCAATAAAGTTAATTTAAAAGATATTTTACTTCTACAAAATTCCACTTAACTTCTATTTTTTGCAAATACTTACGATGTTTCTTGATTTGTCTAAGCAAAAAATATATATATTTACCATATTTTTATTAATTTAAAAATTATTGATTCAAATTCACTATAAATAAAGTGATGCTCAATAAGAGGAGCATTGAAATCATCAACAAATACTGCACTATCTGTGCTTAAGTGGTTAGTCTCTATTATTAACAGCCAAACAAGTTTTTTAGATTCTTTTTACGACATTAGTACTGTACCGATTTCGGAAAGATTTGAATTTTCCACCATTTGAGCGGTAAAGTGTTCGTATCTCAAAAAAAAATATAATTTACAGCTGACAGTTTAGAGCTAGTAAAAATGAAGCGTTACGAGGCAGAACAACGTGCTTTAATTTCATTGCAAAATCGCAAAAATAACGAAATAAGTAAAAACTTTGTTTTCTATTTAATTCAAATCTTGCGTTAATTTTGGGACACCCTCTAGATTGATTCCCTTTTCAAGTGGGCAGCTTCACGTCCATGCAATGAAAATACATGTTCCTCTTCATCTACTTCTACTTAACCGATTCTTATGAAACTTTGAGCAATCGATTATGCGATTAAGCTCAACATCCCATTTATTTACTCGAGCCAAACCAAAAGTCAAATATCAGATACTCTGGGAATAACGTAGCTCGTGATAATTTAAAATTTTTTAAAATTATAATATCATATTTCCGTGTCAAATGGTTCGACTGTTGAAACATTCCTGATTGATAGATATTATGCACATCATAATTAAATTATACAAACAAATGCATTTGATTATCATTTCCGTTTGAACTTGAGTATGAAAAAACAGTGTGTTTTACGGACTATAAATAAAAATTAAAGTTTTCTATTTTTGTTTGATGGCGAACGGTGTAGAAAAGCAAGAGGCCCCACAAGAAATTGCTGATGGAAACTAACACATGCAAAACTTATTTTCTAACACACATACAGCAATTTTGTATTTAAATGCTGCTGTCGACGTTGCCAAAGTGAAGTTTTTCTTACCAAATTTCGATAAACATTTTGTTAAATTTTCTGTTTTACTTAATCTTATTTTGGCATAATTTTTGTATACGTGTATGATCATCAAAGTATGTTTTTCAAAAGTTTTAGTTTTTTGTGTTTTTTTTTTAAATAAATTTCATGCAAATATTTTGATTTTATATATTATGGAATTGTGGGGATTTTTTTACAAAAGACTTTGTTAATAAAAAATGCTATGCAATGACAACGCTGATTTATACAGGCGAAAAATTAATAAGTATGACAAACACAACTGCATGTTAGTTTCTTTACAGCAGGGTAAATTTTTTGCAAAAGTCATATTCATTTTTGTGAATCAGTGAAGAAGTGAAAAATAAATTAAACAAAAAACCTGAAAAAGAAATTGAAATCGAAAAAAAATAAATAAAATGAAACATAAAACTTTACGAAAATACATATTAAAAATGGTAAGAATAAAGAAAAGTCATCTGCAAAATTGTTTTTGAAACAGTTGCTTAATTTTCCCTTTTAAATTTCAGGTCTTTCCCCATGAATGCAGTGGACGTATGGCTGGCTTATCGTTTAAAAAAAGACGATATTTGTTTATGTGCTTGTGAACAGACAAATTTGTTGTATCGTCTTTATTTTTGTGTATTTTAAATGTCAATTCATTGTGAGTAAATAATTTATGTCGAACAACAAAATTAAACCAAATGTGGGAATTTTAGTTTTACGCGAAATATTTAATAACTCTTTCGCGACAAACAATTTCGATTAAAATGGCTTGCAAATTAAATTGAAATGAATTAAGTATATATTTATCATTCAAATGAATGTATTTTCTGGGCTTACTTATAATTATCACATATTTAAAAGATTTTTACAAATCTAATCTAACAAATAGAATCTTTCCATAACTGGCCTCAATACAACCATTTATAAAAAATAAAAATTTAAACATGTAATTATAACACACTTTTGCCTGAAAATTACCAATAAAAAAATACAATACTGTATAATTAGACGATTACACAATACATACGACGTTAATACGAGCTTGTAAATTGAACCATTGTTTTTTCCTATTATTTAATAGAAATATTTTCACGAAACACCTTAAAATTACCAGGCCAAAAAGTCGCCCCAAATAAAAAATAGTTAAGAGATGGGTTCTGTAAAAGAAAGTTATGTTTTTAATGGGAGTGCATTTCAATCAGGGATGTTAACTTTTTTATTTCGACTTCTGTACAGCCCTAAAATAATTACCGGGTTTTCGGTGAAATTACCATAACCAAAGTCTTGTACAAAAAATAATAAAATTTTGTTATTAATACAGGTTTATGTTTGTAATTCAATATTTTTATTTAAGAAACAACAAAAAATTAAAGAAACAAATAAAAAATAACGTAATTCAAGTTTGTACTTTCAGTAAAATCGATGTATACATTTTTGTACAATTTAAACTTTAGTTATTCATAAATTTGGATTGGTTTTATAATTTTGATATAGCAAAACATAAAGCTTGTGACTGTCTATAGAAGTTTGAAAACTTAATTTGATTGCATTCATTTTTTGTAATGATAAAAATTTTGATTAAAATATAGAAAATGTTTGTCATTGAATTAAATATTTAAAACGCCATTAGTAAACATTTTTGGGTGTAGAATTCCTTCAAAAGTTTCAGTATTTAATTTTTTTTCTTATTTTGGTATTGTTGTTGTATAAACCAAAAATTTTTCAAAAACGATGCGTTATGGAGTCGTCCCCTTTCTTTATACTGAAGACATTTTTATAAATCTGCAGAATGTAATTTTTATCAACATCTTTTATTTGCCTTATAAGCCTAAATTCGTTGTCTATCTCGTGAAATTCCATCAATTTGAACAGCTTCTGAGAATTGCAAAACTAAAGAAATTATGGAGTTATTGGTATCGAACAATTGTGGGTTTATTATACTCGTATCTGTTTTTTTTAAAGATTGTTGTTGATTTGATTCAAGAGGAATTCTTTTTTTAGTATCTTGAGCGCTTCGTAAATCAAATTTTTTGCATTCAGTTTTAAATTCAGCTAATTTGTGTGTCAAAATATCCATACTTCGAAGACTTGCGACATTTTGTCTAGCGGTCGCTGATTATCATGATCCTCAAAATTAAAATCTTGCCACAAAGTGCGTCTAACTTCTAAGAGTCAATGAAATTGCTTAGGATTGTTTCAAATGTCATAAATATTCGATTATATAAAATATAGATATTAGAATTTTCACTTTGCATTTCTATCTTTAAATAATGTCAACACAAAATCTAAAAATTCCAAAAACAATTTGTTTAAGGGATCATCAAGCCATTCAACTGTCTTTACAAAAATATATTAAATATTTTATAAAAATTGCGCAACGGACAGAACCCGTTGACTTTTACTTTTTAATTGATTAAATAAATTTATAAGGCGGCATAAGTAAGTGATGCCAAAATTTGTTCATACATTTATGGCACTTATAGAATTCAAATACAATTAACTTTATTTCGAACTTTTTTGATTTGTTAGTTGAAAAATATGTATATGATGTGTAGACATATTGAAAAAATCTTTTGGGACTTATCACTTAAAACTTTGCAAAATTACCGTACAAATATAGAAATTGCCTGCCTTCCGACCCGTACAATGCGGTAATTACCGTACGGCTAACATCACTGATTGCAATATTGTTATTGATTTAAAACGAAAAACTTAACATAATTATGTTTTGGTTGACAATTATGATTTGACCTGCAGACGCATGCTTTTCTGCTGGTATTTATTTGTAGTACACTAACTCTGCACTAGTTCCGATTTGGGCATATCATCTTTACTTCATTGTCTTCCTATATTTTAAGCAAAGCTTGTGTTAAGCTCAGCGACTTTATGTTTCGTTATTTTAAGCAATAGATTAGAATCATTATTCTTAGAATTAAGGTGAGACAAAATTCTCTGCACTTATTGTGCCTTCAGGTGTTAATTACAAGATTTCGACGTTTATTATTATAACGAAGTCATTCGATGGCTAAAGTTCCCATGACATCGGTATTTAATATGCTGTTGAAAACACTTACACATAATATTTGCTGCTGACTTAGCCTCCTTGACACAGATTTCATTGATTTTCGTCTAGTTTCAGGTGATATTTAGAGTTCTTGTGCTGTGCTGCTACCTTAAGCGATATTTTATGTTGAATGGACAGTATTTATACTGATTAAAAACTCGTCAATTTACGATTATATGCTAAAGTTTTTCATTCTAAGAAAAAATTTATGATTGAATGTGATTTGGCAAAAATATACATCAAAATAGACTTTAAAATAACCACAATTTTCCATGTTGTGTGCCTGACACACAATTTTTGTTCTTATTAATTATTCAAAAGCAGAACTATTTTTATTTTTATTTTTGTATCTTGATATTATTTTAAATTTTATCTAAAATTGAATCTATCATTTTTATGCACATTCATGTGGGAAATAACTATCAATTATTTTAATGCATACAAAATATTTTGGCATAATTGATTGCAACCTAGTTTGTGAAATTGCTAATGAAGTTTATATGAGTGTTAAGGTTTTGCTACAATTTATACATACGAGTAGGATATAGGCACGAAAGCAGCTGTGTGTAAATAAATAGATTGGCAGACATTTAATTTTTTTCAAACTTGCGCTTGTCTAACGTCATGTTAAAAGATAATAAAACTTAAAGCAATAAAGTTTACTTGTAAAGTGATTTTAGCTGCATAATCGTTTAAAACTATTCTATTTTTTCACTCACTGTTATTCTTGTTGTTCTTGCATGTCTACATATGAAAAATTAATGTCCTGGATGTTTGTAAAAACCGAAATTGTGCCAATAGATCACAAGTATTTGTTGTTTTCTAAATAAAATTACAATATTTAATGCCAGGCCCACGATGTCACACGTATTCTTTCTTTCGTACAATTAAATTTAAAACAAAAATAAAATTTTAGCATTTTTTTTATTTCAAATGTCAATTGTACGAAAGAACGAATACGTGTGACATCGTGGACCTGACAGTTAACTTGATTTTCTATTTTTCTATGCATTTGTTTTGTTCGCAGCTCTTTAATGAGCTTTTCTAATTTATATTTCTAAAAGTTTAACAGGGTTAATGTTTTACATAAACTTAATCTGAAGCATTGGTAACCAAGCCCCGAACGCACGCGCACAAACATATTATGTGGTTGTGTGGTCCACAAAATTTGTATAATATAAAATTATATAATGCCGAAATATATTGAGTAGGGGGAATTGTATGAACATTGCAATTATAAGTTATGAACTTGAAAGTTTAGAATGCTTTTAAAATATCATCTATATTTATTTCGGTTTTATTTTTATTTTGTGTCTGTTAATCCATTCCAATGTTTGCTTTTAAGCCATAAATAAAAAACTACTTATTTTTATAGTACGGCGCATAATAGTTCTGCCAGATAATGGAATCGCTTCTACAAGCCAAGCTGTTTTAAAAATTTATTGGGAATTTTGGGTTTCATTTCATCAAGCAATTTTTGCCTTTCATTATTTTAAAATTTTTCATAATTAATATTGCGTCAAACAAATATAACATAGCGGCTTCCTTTCACGATTTTCCAAAAAAAAAATACATCAGTTTCCAAGAATTATTGAACATTGTTGCTCTGTGTGCTTTTGTGTTGATTACGAAAAAAAAGTAAACAATACCAAACAAGCGTGCGTGATGTTGCTTTTACAAAGCTTGAGCACAGACTGATGATAGACTGATGTTTTGAAACGAACAAAGTTGTTGCATACATGTCAATTGCCGACCGTGTCTGTGTGAAAAATACGATTATTGACTGCCTGGCGAGGCTACGGAGTGGCTAGCACTGATCTAAAGGAACGTTTTTTTTTTGTTTCTCAATGATAAAGTCGAAAAGTGAAACAACGTCCAACAAAAAAAAAAAAAAAATAAATAAAAAACACACACAATATTTCCATGAAATTAAAAACCAAATAAAGGAAATGCTACAATGTCCAATTGCTGATTTTTTATTAAAATTTTTCAGAGGAAAATTTATATATATGTACATATGTTTGCCTTTATTATACCTATAAATACTGTAATTACTTGACATACGAGTACATATATGAATTTAAACAAACCAATTTTTGTTCAATTAATTTTTATAAATAAATATTTTTTACAAAAGTACCAATTAATGAAAATTTAGTTCAGTACCATTTGAAAATTGTAATTTTGCAACACTGCACACTGGGCTGGATCGCCAAATTTTTGGCATAAAGTCTAAAAATAGAGTTACATAAACCAATCCGACCACGCCTTCCGCCCATTTTGGGCCAAAACGTGCCCAAGTTAATAAAAAGATCTTCTTGCAAGAGTAAGATTCGGCTGACAGTATGGTTTAACAGTTCTTGCAAGCAAACTACAGCCATAGTTTCTGTAGCTGCTATTCCCGTGGGCCTCAATTGCAATTTAGCTTTCTGAATTTTATAGTAGGTCGGGTATATATCACAATTTTGCTTTTTGTTTAGAGCTTTAATTGCATTATATTGTTTTTTGCTTAATAAGTTATCAAGCAAAAATTCCAAAGCTTCGTTTTGTGTTAGAGGTATAGGTTCCTGCAAAAAGATTTTTTTTTAATACCACTAGATCCGCTCGGAGTGACCAAGCAATTCTTCAATACAAATGCTGTATCCTTTTCATTTGATTTCCTAGCTGAAACTATTGCTGCATGCATAAGAAGGCTTGTGACGTTTTCTTGGGTATCTGCCAGTTCGGTTGCTAACTTTCTTTTAAGGCGTGGTCCTGCTGCCTCATATGTTAGAGGTGGACGTCCCATTTTATTATGATCGGGTGCCACATCCTTTTTGCTGTCCAAAATAATCGTCATGTTCAACGAAAGCCAATTAGAGTGTTTTACCTTAAAGTTGCAGACAGTTCTATTGCATTTAGGTAAGTTTTTCTTTATGAAGCGAGTAAAATTGCTGACTTTTTTCTTTACAGAACCTTTTGTGTCTATGCTCATAGTTTCAGAGTTAAGCTGTTCAAAAATCCAGTTTGAAATTGCATCTTCATTTCGATTGTTGTCTAGCCACACATTGAACAGGGTAGCATGACTGAACTCAAATGTACCTAAAAATCCACAAGTTTATGGAAAACGGGCAAAATTGGGCAAAAACTGTTAATAACACGTTATAATGTGCACTTTCAAGTATATTTTAGCATAATTAAATTTTGGTCAAAATTGGGCGAAGGTTAGTTTTTACTCCACTACACTCTGGACTATAAACTGGTGTTTTGGTTAATTTTTTCTCTTTCTTAGAACTTCACAAAAAACAATTCACAAAAACATTTAACAAATAAAAAGCAATTGCTATTAGTTTTTAATAATATACATACATTTATCTTTATTTTCCATATTTATCAAATTTGTTTTTGTTTACCGGCAGTCGCTTTCGGTTATTATAAAGCTGAGCTAACTTTTTCTGCTTTTTTGTGAAAACCAACAGCTGACGTATAGTTTGGACTTTGTACCCCTTGTAAAAGTTCAGGGTTACCATCACTTAACTTTTATTTACTCAAATGTTGTACCTAGGGTATGCACTTTAAGAAAATATAGTTAAAATGAACAAATATTTCCATTAAAATATTCGACTTTATGCCAAAAATTTTGCGATCCAGTCCAGAGTGCACTGATTCAAACACACTTTCAATACTAATTCGTTGCATACTTTTGGCATGTCAAACGTCAAATATTTATTATTTCATTTCCGTATGAGTGCGTATGAGCAATATTTAAGTGTTATTTGTGTTTAAAATGATCATGCGACGCGGTGTTACATATTTTGCTTCAAGGTAGCTTGAAGTCTTGATGCAAAGCCAAGAATGACTTTCAGTTTATACAATTCGTATTTAAATCTTTATTTTTTATTTATTTATTTAATTATTATCCAGCACAACAAGATACAAAATCTTATAAATGAAAGTGCTAGTGTTTGAACAGATAATATATGAATACATTAAATAGTTTCTAAGGTTTAAATAAAAATTATATAAAAAAAAATTTAAAAAATATTAACAATTATGAATTAGTTAAAAGTTTTTATTTCAAACTAGAATTTTTAAACAAAGAAAAAACAAACGTTCATAAACCAAATAGAAAAAGCTTACATCTATAAAAAAATACAATTAACATAAGCTAGTAGTTTATGCAAATAGCGTTGCTTATTATTTGAATAGGGTATGGTAAGGCATTCCAAAGACTGTCTTTTTGAGAAGAGGCTCTTATACTTTTGGTGAAAATCCTATTGTATAAGTAAGACGGTTGATGCGATGTAATAATTTTATGCAACAAAAAAAGTTTCAATAGATCGAAGAATTTCATGTTAAATATTTGGTAAGAAAAATGTGAAATATGGTCTCTGAAAGACAAATCTGTGTTGTTATACGCAACGTTCAGCCTACGTAAATCATCACCATAACAGTTCGCATACAACTCGCATCCACATAAATTTGCCGGGATGATTGGTTATTTTCATTATTTAACTGAAATTATTTCTTATTAGATTGATTGCAGTAAAAGCTATGCAATGAGCATACTTTTAAGAGATACAAATAAATATTCGTCCATAAGCTTTATATGCTTGATGTGTTATTTATTTTCATCGTGTAAAAACAAAATTGGTATTCTAAAAGTGGAACTAAAACCTCTTTGATGGGAACTTGTGACATGCTTCAAAGTAAACTTTTTTAGTGTTTGTTTTTAAATCTAACAGCTCAAAACTGTTTTGTTTCCAGTATATTAATAAATATTAAAACTATAGCGAAAATTACAGCCTTTTATTTTAACTTTGATTATTTAAATTTTTATATTGACACTCTGGCAGAGGAAGGATATTTTTGGCCTTTTCAACTGCTGGTTATTGTTATTTTTATGGAATAAATAGTCAAAGATTATGCCTTCATTTCAAAAATAAATGCTTAATATGAATCAATTATATCCAAAGATACATTGTTTCCCATATTAATCAAATATAATTAATGTGCATGTTATAATTAATATTTATGTATCTGTTATTGCAATTTATCAATTAAAAAAAGTCGTTTTTCACAATATATAAAAAAATACCATTAATTTATCTATTGTTTTTGCGTATAAAATTTTTCGGTATTAAAATGTTTATTATTAAAATTAATATTATAAATATTATTAGCCTTTAAATATCTTTTAACAAATAATAATGTACATACGAGGTTTGTTCAAAAGAAAAGGAAAATTTTGAAATTTTGCGGGCATTCGATTATCGAATTTCTGTTTTGTTATGCTTGTACACATCTGGTAGTCATATATGTATTGGCATTCTCAGCTCGTTTTGATAAGTAATTAGTTTGTTGTTGACGATTAAAAAGGTTAGTCACGTTTGTGTGTGTTCTTCGATTTCGGTCTTGGCTCATCTGGCTGCTGTCATTGGAATGATTTGTTTCGACGTCATAATATACATACATATTTTAAATGTTATTGATATTAATATGATTTTGATATAAAATGATTCATATAGCGAAAATAAGTGTCCATCACACTGAGGTGGACATTGATGTTTATATACAGGAAACAGTCGGGTTGTTAAAAAAAGCTTGTTAGAAGAGCCTTCCTTCAAATTTGGTTATTTTAGTTTTAATTTGTAACGTGCTTTCTCTCAACTTAATATTTTACTAAATAAGTAAAAAATTTTTTAGTAATATTTTGCAAAATAAGTAAACTACTTAGTTTTTTAACAAAAAATTCAGTAAAATTTATGACTATGGAACCAGTAGCTAGTTTCATCCCTCAATAATCAATTTGAGTATCCTTTTAATAAAAAGATTATTATATGATTTATTCAGCAAAGCATTTTTTAGGTATTCAATAAAATATTGTGTTGGAAAAAAGGACAAAAATAAAAACTCTATGAATTCTGATATGTCTAAAGAGTGTTTTTAAGCGAAATTATCAAATGTTAATTTCATTTTAAAGTGGAGGGTGTATGCAATTAATGATAGGAAATAATATCAGCAAATTAGCCGGCATGTCTACGCTTGCAGGACCAGATTCTTTTCATGAAATTTTCCATCACTTGTTTGCGCATTTGTGGTTGCATACACGCTTTAATTTTACAAATACAAGTGTTGGAACGATTGTGGGTTATTCACAAGGACCTTATATTTCATGTTTCCTAAAATCATAAAGTCTAAAGTGTTAAATCACTTGAGCTCGGTGGCCTATGGTGATCGCCTTTTCGAAAAATCACACGGTCAGGAAACTTTTATCGCAAAAGAGCTTGAAAACTCGTTAAAAATTAATGTTGTCCACATTAATATCTTTCAGTAATATAAAATCATTTATTACCGTAACAGTTGCTCCAGCATCATTTTTATAAAAGTAAGATCCAACGGCCCTGCCAGACAAAATTCCGCTCAAAACAGTCACACGTTAAGGACGTTCGACTCTCTACATCACAAACTTCTCCCAACAGCTAAAATTTTCCAACAAGTTTCCCGATTGGAGCTTTTTATGGAGAGCCCCCATAGACTAGTTGATAGCTTACTAGACTGTTAGACTGCTGGGGGTCGCAGGTTCGATTCCTGCCTAGACCCTAGGTGTTTCTGCAGACAAACCAAAGAGGCTTCGCGTTTTGCGTTTGTTCTTAAAAAAATAATCTCAGTTTTTCTTTGTCAAAAACAAATTGAAATTGATTATTGAAGGGTATAACGAGTAAATACGCACATTTTACAGTTGCCAGTCGAGATCAATTACTAGCCGAGTAGTTGCTTCACAACGACTCAATATGCTTTAGTTTTGCAAACTGTGACGGCGAAATTTTCACCAATTTTGTGTTGGATTTAAAGAATTTCAAAGCATTGTCGAAGCCTATATCGTTCCATTTGTATTAATATCGTAATTTTTACTTGTCATCTGTCAATTAATTATACATTGAGTCTCTTTGGAGCCCCTGCACTGCTGACGACCAAACACAAAAACCAATCAAACACAAATTGAAAAAAAAGTGATCTCAGCAGCCGATGATGTTGAAAAAATCGAAGAAAATAACACTGCAAGGAATAAATAATAATCAAACATGGGCTATTTCATGCTAAAATTGACATAAAATCAGTTTAATTTTGTAACGAGTTTTTTCTTAAATAAGAATTTTATTTATTAAAAATACATTGAAATTGATGAGAGATATTTATTAGCTTCTTCCCATATATTGTAATCCATTTCTTTAAATAATTTAATTAATATTTGATATTCATACTTACTGGTATTCACCGTGACAATGAAAAAAGTGAACATAACACGATGACGG
>CATQFJ010000170.1:0-20996 GCA_956483585.1 Gymnocheta viridis
CCAAAAGAAAAGGCTATAATAGCCTTTTCTATTAATTAAAAAAAATTATGTTAGTTATTTTTTTTAATTTAATACATTTTATTGAAAACAAAATGCTATGCAATAGCTTTGGCGCGGCAGTTCTCGAGTGCCACATGTCTTTTTTTATTGGCGTATCAGTAACGCTCCAAAAGAAAAGGCTATAATAGCCTTTTCTATTAATTAAAAAAAATTATGTTAGTTATTTTTTTTTAATTTAATACATTTTATTGAAAACAAAATGCTATGCAATAGCTTTGACGCGGCAGTTCTCGAGTGCCACATGTCTTTTTTTATTGGCGTATCAGTAACGCTCCAAAAGAAAAGGCTATAATAGCCTTTTCTATTAATTAAAAAAAATTATGTTAGTTATTTTTTTTTAATTTAATACATTTTATTGAAAACAAAATGCTATGCAATAGCTTTGGCGCGGCAGTTCTCGAGTGCCACATGTCTTTTTTTATTGGCGTATCAGTAACGCTCCAAAAGAAAAGGCTATAATAGCCTTTTCTATTAATTAAAAAAAATTATGTTAGTTATTTTTTTTTAATTTAATACATTTTATTGAAAACAAAATGCTATGCAATAGCTTTGGCGCGGCAGTTCTCGAGTGCCACATGTCTTTTTTTATTGGCGTATCAGTAACGCTCCAAAAGAAAAGGCTATATATAGCCTTTTCTATTAATTAAAAAAAATTATGTTAGTTATTTTTTTTAATTTAATACATTTTATTGAAAACAAAATGCTATGCAATAGCTTTGGCGCGGCAGTTCTCGAGTGCCACATGTCTTTTTTTATTGGCGTATCAGTAACGCTCCAAAAGAAAAGGCTATAGCCTTTTCTATTAATTAAAAAAAATTATGTTAGTTATTTTTTTTAATTTAATACATTTTATTGAAAACAAAATCCTATGCAATAGCTTTGCCGCGGCAGTTCTCGAGTGCCACATGTCTTTTTTTATTGGCGTATCAGTAACGCTCCAAAAGAAAAGGCTATAATAGCCTTTTCTATTAATTAAAAAAAATTATGTTAGTTATTTTTTTTAATTTAATACATTTTATTGAAAACAAAATGCTATGCAATAGCTTTGGCGCGGCAGTTCTCGAGTGCCACATGTCTTTTTTTATTGGCGTATCAGTAACGCTCCAAAAGAAAAGGCTATATATAGCCTTTTCTATTAATTAAAAAAAATTATGTTAGTTATTTTTTTTTAATTTAATACATTTTATTGAAAACAAAATGCTATGCAATAGCTTTGGCGCGGCAGTTCTCGAGTGCCACATGTCTTTTTTTATTGGCGTATCAGTAACGCTCCAAAAGAAAAGGCTATATATAGCCTTTTCTATTAATTAAAAAAAATTATGTTAGTTATTTTTTTTTAATTTAATACATTTTATTGAAAACAAAATGCTATGCAATAGCTTTGGCGCGGCAGTTCTCGAGTGCCACATGTCTTTTTTTATTGGCGTATCAGTAACGCTCCAAAAGAAAAGGCTATATATAGCCTTTTCTATTAATTAAAAAAAATTATGTTAGTTATTTTTTTTTAATTTAATACATTTTATTGAAAACAAAATGCTATGCAATAGCTTTGCCGCGGCAGTTCTCGAGTGCCACATGTCTTTTTTTATTGGCGTATCAGTAACGCTCCAAAAGAAAAGGCTATAATAGCCTTTTCTATTAATTAAAAAAAATTATGTTAGTTATTTTTTTTAATTTAATACATTTTATTGAAAACAAAATGCTATGCAATAGCTTTGGCGCGGCAGTTCTCGAGTGCCACATGTCTTTTTTTATTGGCGTATCAGTAACGCTCCAAAAGAAAAGGCTATATATAGCCTTTTCTATTAATTAAAAAAAATTATGTTAGTTATTTTTTTTAATTTAATACATTTTATTGAAAACAAAATGCTATGCAATAGCTTTGGCGCGGCAGTTCTCGAGTGCCACATGTCTTTTTTTATTGGCGTATCAGTAACGCTCCAAAAGAAAAGGCTATAGCCTTTTCTATTAATTAAAAAAAATTATGTTAGTTATTTTTTTTAATTTAATACATTTTATTGAAAACAAAATGCTATGCAATAGCTTTGCCGCGGCAGTTCTCGAGTGCCACATGTCTTTTTTTATTGGCGTATCAGTAACGCTCCAAAAGAAAAGGCTATAATAGCCTTTTCTATTAATTAAAAAAAATTATGTTAGTTATTTTTTTTAATTTAATACATTTTATTGAAAACAAAATGCTATGCAATAGCTTTGGCGCGGCAGTTCTCGAGTGCCACATGTCTTTTTTTATTGGCGTATCAGTAACGCTCCAAAAGAAAAGGCTATAATAGCCTTTTCTATTAACCCTTATCCTATGTAAGTGGGTCAAAACCAAAAAAACTACTTTTATTTTGCTTTATTTTGAAAAGTTATTAATATATTGTTCTGAAACTTCGTGACTTTTAATCATTCGAGAAAATGTACAGAATGCAAAAACAAAAATAATCCTATCTCCTAACAGAGTGTCCCCATAAAAAAAGTTGCGTATAAGGTGTAAGTGGGTCAAAATTGCCCAATACAAATTGCATGATAGTTTTTACATTTATGTGTGTATCTACTTGTACATAAAAACTGCCGTTATTTTAGAAATAAGAATTTTACTTTACTATGAATATTTTTTAGTCTGAATACAATTTCAAAGCGTGCGGTTGTTGTAAAAAATGTCGCGATTGAACGAAAATGAAATTCATGATTACTTATGTGAATGTGATGTGATGATGATGAAATAGCTAACGATCTGTCGTCAGATGAAGATGATATTGTGATAACAGATATTAATTCCGTATATAACCAAAGTGAATCAGATTTGAGTGAAAGTGATATTGATGAAACCAATGATAATGAAATCACAGAGAACTTTATCTCTAAAGACAAAAAATACGTTTGGACAGCCCAGACTCCAAATTTAGATAATGCTGGACGACGTGCTGCTGAAAACATTATGGATACTAAACCTGGACCCACTCTTTACGCAATTACGAGAATGACTTCTATAGAATCATCTTTCGATTTGCTTATGCCCAGGGAGATCGTTAAAATTATCATAGATATGACCAATTTAGAAGGTAAATTATAAACTTACATTGTAATATGTTTTTTAGAATTTCGGCGCTTCATATTTATTTTTGAAATTTAGGAGTTTCTGTATATGGCGAAAACTGGAAGCCAGTTGACGAGATATCAATGAAGGCGTATTTTGGTATTCTTTTGTTGGCTGGTGTTTATCGTTCGCATGGTGAAGCTTTGGAAAATTTATGGAATGATAGAAACGGAAGACCTATATTCAAAGCAACTATGCCTCTTTACAGATTTCAAAACAAACCAAGAGTAATCCGTTTTGATGAAAAAACTGATAGAATTGAAAGACGTGCTCGTGATAAACTTGCTCCAATAAGAAACCTTTGGGACCGTTGGGAATATAATTTACGGAAACTGTATAATCCTGGTCCATGCGTAACAATTGATGAGCAATTAGTTACATTTCGAGGAAGATGTCCCTTCAAACAATTTATACCGTCAAAACCTGGCAAATACGGGTTAAAAATTTGGGCTCTTTGCGATTCGGACACAAATTATGCATGGTCAATGCAGGTGTATACAGGTAAAGACAGAAATTGCCACCCAGAAAAAAATCAAGGACGTCGCGTAGTTTTGGATTTGGTAAAGGATTTGAAAGGCAGAAACGTCACCTGTGATAATTTTTTTACTTCCCATGAACTTGGAATTGAACTTTTACAAAAAAAACTAACAGTCGTTGGTACCGTTCGAAAAAACAAAACCTTCCTTCCACCTAAGTTCACCGACCTAAAAGGAAAACCACAACATTACTCGCAATTCCTTTTTGATGTAACATACAAAACTACAATTGTGTCATATGTGCCAAAAAAGAATCGTTCTGTCATTTTATTGAGTACATTACATCATAGCGCTGAAATTGTTTCTGATACCAAAAAACCAGAAATAATCCATTTTTACAACAGAACGAAGTCCGGCGTAGATACACTTGATCAATTAGTCCGAAACTATACTTGCAAGCGTCGATCAAATAGGTGGCCACAATCCTTATTTTACAACATGTTGGACATTTGCGCATATAACGCTTTTGTTATCTATACTGCCATTGACGCTGAATGGAACAAACAAAACCACTTTCGACGTCGTCTTTTTTTAGAAGAATTAGGTAATGCCCTTGTCTATGACGAAATATCACGTCGTTCCGTAATGCCGAGAAGCAGTTTTGCCAAGTCAACTGTACGAAGTTTGCAGAACAAAGATAAAGTGGTTGAGAAGAGTGCTCTAAAGAGGGGCCGATGCTATATATGCCCCCAACGTTCATCCAGTACAAAATATTCAAATAAATGTACTAACTGCAATAATTTTATTTGTAAAAGCCATTCAAATGTAATATTTTCATGTGAAAACTGTAAAAATGATACATAATTTATTGTTTTTTATAATAAAATACTATTGGGCAAATTTGACCCACTTACACCTTGTACGTAATTTTTTTTTTACACAGGATAAGGGTTAATTAAAAAAAATTATGTTAGTTATTTTTTTTTAATTTAATACATTTTATTGAAAACAAAATGCTATGCAATAGCTTTGGCGCGGCAGTTCTCGAGTGCCACATGTCTTTTTTTATTGGCGTATCAGTAACGCTCCAAAAGAAAAGGCTATAATAGCCTTTTCTATTAATTAAAAAAAATTATGTTAGTTATTTTTTTTTAATTTAATACATTTTATTGAAAACAAAATGCTATGCAATAGCTTTGGCGCGGCAGTTCTCGAGTGCCACATGTCTTTTTTTATTGGCGTATCAGTAACGCTCCAAAAGAAAAGGCTATAATAGCCTTTTCTATTAATTAAAAAAAATTATGTTAGTTATTTTTTTTTAATTTAATACATTTTATTGAAAACAAAATGCTATGCAATAGCTTTGGCGCGGCAGTTCTCGAGTGCCACATGTCTTTTTTTATTGGCGTATCAGTAACGCTCCAAAAGAAAAGGCTATAATAGCCTTTTCTATTAATTAAAAAAAATTATGTTAGTTATTTTTTTTTAATTTAATACATTTTATTGAAAACAAAATGCTATGCAATAGCTTTGGCGCGGCAGTTCTCGAGTGCCACATGTCTTTTTTTATTGGCGTATCAGTAACGCTCCAAAAGAAAAGGCTATAATAGCCTTTTCTATTAATTAAAAAAAATTATGTTAGTTATTTTTTTTTAATTTAATACATTTTATTGAAAACAAAATGCTATGCAATAGCTTTGGCGCGGCAGTTCTCGAGTGCCACATGTCTTTTTTTATTGGCGTATCAGTAACGCTCCAAAAGAAAAGGCTATAATAGCCTTTTCTATTAATTAAAAAAAATTATGTTAGTTATTTTTTTTTAATTTAATACATTTTATTGAAAACAAAATGCTATGCAATAGCTTTGGCGCGGCAGTTCTCGAGTGCCACATGTCTTTTTTTATTGGCGTATCAGTAACGCTCCAAAAGAAAAGGCTATAATAGCCTTTTCTATTAATTAAAAAAAATTATGTTAGTTATTTTTTTTTAATTTAATACATTTTATTGAAAACAAAATGCTATGCAATAGCTTTGGCGCGGCAGTTCTCGAGTGCCACATGTCTTTTTTTATTGGCGTATCAGTAACGCTCCAAAAGAAAAGGCTATAATAGCCTTTTCTATTAATTAAAAAAAATTATGTTAGTTATTTTTTTTTAATTTAATACATTTTATTGAAAACAAAATGCTATGCAATAGCTTTGGCGCGGCAGTTCTCGAGTGCCACATGTCTTTTTTTATTGGCGTATCAGTAACGCTCCAAAAGAAAAGGCTATAATAGCCTTTTCTATTAATTAAAAAAAATTATGTTAGTTATTTTTTTTAATTTAATACATTTTATTGAAAACAAAATGCTATGCAATAGCTTTGGCGCGGCAGTTCTCGAGTGCCACATGTCTTTTTTTATTGGCGTATCAGTAACGCTCCAAAAGAAAAGGCTATAATAGCCTTTTCTATTAATTAAAAAAAATTATGTTAGTTATTTTTTTTTAATTTAATACATTTTATTGAAAACAAAATGCTATGCAATAGCTTTGGCGCGGCAGTTCTCGAGTGCCACATGTCTTTTTTTATTGGCGTATCAGTAACGCTCCAAAAGAAAAGGCTATAATAGCCTTTTCTATTAATTAAAAAAAATTATGTTAGTTATTTTTTTTTAATTTAATACATTTTATTGAAAACAAAATGCTATGCAATAGCTTTGGCGCGGCAGTTCTCGAGTGCCACATGTCTTTTTTTATTGGCGTATCAGTAACGCTCCAAAAGAAAAGGCTATAATAGCCTTTTCTATTAATTAAAAAAAATTATGTTAGTTATTTTTTTTTAATTTAATACATTTTATTGAAAACAAAATGCTATGCAATAGCTTTGGCGCGGCAGTTCTCGAGTGCCACATGTCTTTTTTTATTGGCGTATCAGTAACGCTCCAAAAGAAAAGGCTATAATAGCCTTTTCTATTAATTAAAAAAAATTATGTTAGTTATTTTTTTTAATTTAATACATTTTATTGAAAACAAAATGCTATGCAATAGCTTTGGCGCGGCAGTTCTCGAGTGCCACATGTCTTTTTTTATTGGCGTATCAGTAACGCTCCAAAAGAAAAGGCTATAATAGCCTTTTCTATTAATTAAAAAAAATTATGTTAGTTATTTTTTTTAATTTAATACATTTTATTGAAAACAAAATGCTATGCAATAGCTTTGGCGCGGCAGTTCTCGAGTGCCACATGTCTTTTTTTATTGGCGTATCAGTAACGCTCCAAAAGAAAAGGCTATAATAGCCTTTTCTATTAATTAAAAAAAATTATGTTAGTTATTTTTTTTTAATTTAATACATTTTATTGAAAACAAAATGCTATGCAATAGCTTTGGCGCGGCAGTTCTCGAGTGCCACATGTCTTTTTTTATTGGCGTATCAGTAACGCTCCAAAAGAAAAGGCTATAATAGCCTTTTCTATTAATTAAAAAAAATTATGTTAGTTATTTTTTTTAATTTAATACATTTTATTGAAAACAAAATGCTATGCAATAGCTTTGGCGCGGCAGTTCTCGAGTGCCACATGTCTTTTTTTATTGGCGTATCAGTAACGCTCCAAAAGAAAAGGCTATAATAGCCTTTTCTATTAATTAAAAAAAATTATGTTAGTTATTTTTTTTAATTTAATACATTTTATTGAAAACAAAATGCTATGCAATAGCTTTGGCGCGGCAGTTCTCGAGTGCCACATGTCTTTTTTTATTGGCGTATCAGTAACGCTCCAAAAGAAAAGGCTATAATAGCCTTTTCTATTAATTAAAAAAAATTATGTTAGTTATTTTTTTTTAATTTAATACATTTTATTGAAAACAAAATGCTATGCAATAGCTTTGGCGCGGCAGTTCTCGAGTGCCACATGTCTTTTTTTATTGGCGTATCAGTAACGCTCCAAAAGAAAAGGCTATAATAGCCTTTTCTATTAATTAAAAAAAATTATGTTAGTTATTTTTTTTAATTTAATACATTTTATTGAAAACAAAATGCTATGCAATAGCTTTGGCGCGGCAGTTCTCGAGTGCCACATGTCTTTTTTTATTGGCGTATCAGTAACGCTCCAAAAGAAAAGGCTATATATAGCCTTTTCTATTAATTAAAAAAAATTATGTTAGTTATTTTTTTTAATTTAATACATTTTATTGAAAACAAAATGCTATGCAATAGCTTTGGCGCGGCAGTTCTCGAGTGCCACATGTCTTTTTTTATTGGCGTATCAGTAACGCTCCAAAAGAAAAGGCTATAATAGCCTTTTCTATTAATTAAAAAAAATTATGTTAGTTATTTTTTTTAATTTAATACATTTTATTGAAAACAAAATGCTATGCAATAGCTTTGGCGCGGCAGTTCTCGAGTGCCACATGTCTTTTTTTATTGGCGTATCAGTAACGCTCCAAAAGAAAAGGCTATAATAGCCTTTTCTATTAATTAAAAAAAATTATGTTAGTTATTTTTTTTTAATTTAATACATTTTATTGAAAACAAAATGCTATGCAATAGCTTTGGCGCGGCAGTTCTCGAGTGCCACATGTCTTTTTTTATTGGCGTATCAGTAACGCTCCAAAAGAAAAGGCTATAATAGCCTTTTCTATTAATTAAAAAAAATTATGTTAGTTATTTTTTTTTAATTTAATACATTTTATTGAAAACAAAATGCTATGCAATAGCTTTGGCGCGGCAGTTCTCGAGTGCCACATGTCTTTTTTTATTGGCGTATCAGTAACGCTCCAAAAGAAAAGGCTATATATAGCCTTTTCTATTAATTAAAAAAAATTATGTTAGTTATTTTTTTTAATTTAATACATTTTATTGAAAACAAAATGCTATGCAATAGCTTTGGCGCGGCAGTTCTCGAGTGCCACATGTCTTTTTTTATTGGCGTATCAGTAACGCTCCAAAAGAAAAGGCTATATATAGCCTTTTCTATTAATTAAAAAAAATTATGTTAGTTATTTTTTTTAATTTAATACATTTTATTGAAAACAAAATGCTATGCAATAGCTTTGCCGCGGCAGTTCTCGAGTGCCACATGTCTTTTTTTATTGGCGTATCAGTAACGCTCCAAAAGAAAAGGCTATATATAGCCTTTTCTATTAATTAAAAAAAATTATGTTAGTTATTTTTTTTTAATTTAATACATTTTATTGAAAACAAAATGCTATGCAATAGCTTTGCCGCGGCAGTTATCGAGTGCCACATGTCTTTTTTTATTGGCGTATCAGTAACGCTCCAAAAGAAAAGGCTATAGCCTTTTCTATTAATTAAAAAAAATTATGTTAGTTATTTTTTTTTAATTTAATACATTTTATTGAAAACAAAATGCTATGCAATAGCTTTGCCGCGGCAGTTATCGAGTGCCACATGTCTTTTTTTATTGGCGTATCAGTAACGCTCCAAAAGAAAAGGCTATAGCCTTTTCTATTAATTAAAAAAAATTATGTTAGTTATTTTTTTTTAATTTAATACATTTTATTGAAAACAAAATGCTATGCAATAGCTTTGCCGCGGCAGTTATCGAGTGCCACATGTCTTTTTTTATTGGCGTATCAGTAACGCTCCAAAAGAAAAGGCTAAAGCCTTTTCTATTAATTAAAAAAAATTATGTTAGTTATTTTTTTTTAATTTAATACATTTTATTGAAAACAAAATGCTATGCAATAGCTTTGCCGCGGCAGTTATCGAGTGCCACATGTCTTTTTTTATTGGCGTATCAGTAACGCTCCAAAAGAAAAGGCTATAGCCTTTTCTATTAATTAAAAAAAATTATGTTAGTTATTTTTTTTTAATTTAATACATTTTATTGAAAACAAAATGCTATGCAATAGCTTTGCCGCGGCAGTTCTCGAGTGCCACATGTCTTTTTTTATTGGCGTATCAGTAACGCTCCAAAAGAAAAGGCTATAGCCTTTTCTATTAATTAAAAAAAATTATGTTAGTTATTTTTTTTAATTTAATACATTTTATTGAAAACAAAATGCTATGCAATAGCTTTGCCGCGGCAGTTATCGAGTGCCACATGTCTTTTTTTATTGGCGTATCAGTAACGCTCCAAAAGAAAAGGCTATAGCCTTTTCTATTAATTAAAAAAAATTATGTTAGTTATTTTTTTTAATTTAATACATTTTATTGAAAACAAAATGCTATGCAATAGCTTTGCCGGGGCAGTTCTCGAGTGCCACATGTCTTTTTTTATTGGCGTATCAGTAATGCTCCAAAAGAAAAGGCTATATATAGCCTTTTCTATTAATTAAAAAAAATTATGTTAGTTATTTTTTTTAATTTAATACATTTTATTGAAAACAAAATGCTATGCAATAGCTTTGCCGCGGCAGTTCTCGACTGCCACATGTCTTTTTTTATTGGCGTATCAGTAACGCTCCAAAAGAAAAGGCTATAATGTTAGTTATTTTTTTTAATTTAATACATTTTATTGAAAACAAAATGCTATGCAATAGCTTTGCCGCGGCAGTTCTCGAGTGCCACATGTCTTTTTTTATTGGCGTATCAGTAACGCTCCAAAAGAAAAGGCTATAGCCTTTTCTATTAATTAAAAAAAATTATGTTAGTTATTTTTTTTTAATTTTATACATTTTATTGAAAACAAAATGCTATGCAATAGCTTTGCCGCGGCAGTTCTCGAGTGCCACATGTCTTTTTTTATTGGCGTATCAGTAACGCTCCAAAAGAAAAGGCTATTTTTCTATTAATTAAAAAAAATTATGTTAGTTATTTTTTTTTAATTTAATACATTTTATTGAAAACAAAATGCTATGCAATAGCTTTGGCGCGGCAGTTCTCGAGTGCCACATGTCTTTTTTTATTGGCGTATCAGTAACGCTCCAAAAGAAAAGGCTATAGCCTTTTCTATTAATTAAAAAAAATTATGTTAGTTATTTTTTTTTAATTTAATACATTTTATTGAAAACAAAATGCTATGCAATAGCTTTGCCGCGGCAGTTCTCGAGTGCCACATGTCTTTTTTTATTGGCGTATCAGTAACGCTCCAAAAGAAAAGGCTATAGCCTTTTCTATTAATTAAAAAAAATTATGTTAGTTATTTTTTTTTTATTTAATACATTTTATTGAAAACAAAATGCTATGCAATAGCTTTGCCGCACCAGTTCTCGAGTGCCACATGTCTTTTTTTATTGGCGTATCAGTAACGCTCCAAAAGAAAAGGCTATAGCCTTTTCTATTAATTAAAAAAAATTATGTTAGTTATTTTTTTTAATTTAATACATTTTATTGAAAACAAAATGCTATGCAATAGCTTTGGCGCGGCAGTTCTCGAGTGCCATATGTCTTTTTTTATTGGCGTATCAGTAACGCTCCAAAAGAAAAGGCTATATATAGCCTTTTCTATTAATTAAAAAAAATTATGTTAGTTATTTTTTTTTAATTTAATACATTTTATTGAAAACAAAATGCTATGCAATAGCTTTGCCGCACCAGTTCTCGAGTGCCACATGTCTTTTTTTATTGGCGTATCAGTAACGCTCCAAAAGAAAAGGCTATAGCCTTTTCTATTAATTAAAAAAAATTATGTTAGTTATTTTTTTTTAATTTAATACATTTTATTGAAAACAAAATGCTATGCAATAGCTTTGCCGCGGCAGTTCTCGAGTGCCACATGTCTTTTTTTATTGGCGTATCAGTAACGCTCCAAAAGAAAAGGCTATAGCCTTTTCTATTAATTAAAAAAAATTATGTTAGTTATTTTTTTTTAATTTAATACATTTTATTGAAAACAAAATGCTATGCAATAGCTTTGCCGCACCAGTTCTCGAGTGCCACATGTCTTTTTTTATTGGCGTATCAGTAACGCTCCAAAAGAAAAGGCTATAGCCTTTCCTATTAATTAAAAAAAATTATGTTAGTTATTTTTTTTTAATTTAATACATTTTATTGAAAACAAAATGCTATGCAATAGCTTTGCCGCGGCAGTTCTCGAGTGTCACATGTCTTTTTTTATTGGCGTATCAGTAACGCTCCAAAAGAAAAGGCTATAGCCTTTTCTATTAATTAAAAAAAATTATGTTAGTTATTTTTTTTTAATTTAATACATTTTATTGAAAACAAAATGCTATGCAATAGCTTTGCCGCACCAGTTCTCGAGTGCCACATGTCTTTTTTTATTGGCGTATCAGTAACGCTCCAAAAGAAAAGGCTATAGCCTTTTCTATTAATTAAAAAAAATTATGTTAGTTATTTTTTTTTAATTTAATACATTTTATTGAAAACAAAATGCTATGCAATAGCTTTGCCGCGGCAGTTCTCGTGTGCCACATGTCTTTTTTTATTGGCGTATCAGTAACGCTCCAAAAGAAAAGGCTATAGCCTTTTCTATTAATTAAAAAAAATTATGTTAGTTATTTTTTTTTAATTTAATACATTTTATTGAAAACAAAATGCTATGCAATAGCTTTGCCGCGGCAGTTCTCGTGTGCCACATGTCTTTTTTTATTGGCGTATCAGTAACGCTCCAAAAGAAAAGGCTATAGCCTTTTCTATTAATTAAAAAAAATTATGTTAGTTATTTTTTTTTAATTTAATACATTTTATTGAAAACAAAATGCTATGCAATAGCTTTGCCGCGGCAGTTCTCGTGTGCCACATGTCTTTTTTTATTGGCGTATCAGTAACGCTCCAAAAGAAAAGGCTATAGCCTTTTCTATTAATTAAAAAAAATTATGTTAGTTATTTTTTTTTAATTTAATACATTTTATTGAAAACAAAATGCTATGCAATAGCTTTGCCGCGGCAGTTCTCGAGTGCCACATGTCTTTTTTTATTGGCGTATCAGTAACGCTCCAAAAGAAAAGGCTATAGCCTTTTCTATTAATTAAAAAAAATTATGTTAGTTATTTTTTTTTAATTTAATACATTTTATTGAAAACAAAATGCTATGCAATAGCTTTGCCGCGGCAGTTCTCGAGTGCCACATGTCTTTTTTTATTGGCGTATCAGTAACGCTCCAAAAGAAAAGGCTATAGCCTTTTCTATTAATTAAAAAAAATTATGTTAGTTATTTTTTTTTAATTTAATACATTTTATTGAAAACAAAATGCTATGCAATAGCTTTGCCGCGGCAGTTCTCGAGTGCCACATGTCTTTTTTTATTGGCGTATCAGTAACGCTCCAAAAGAAAAGGCTATAGCCTTTTCTATTAATTAAAAAAAATTATGTTAGTTATTTTTTTTTTAATTTAATACATTTTATTGAAAACAAAATGCTATGCAATAGCTTTGCCGCGCCAGTTCTCGAGTGCCACATGTCTTTTTTATTGGCGTATCAGTAACGCTCCAAAAGAAAAGGCTATAGCCTTTTCTATTAATTAAAAAAAATTATGTTAGTTATTTTTTTTTAATTTAATACATTTTATTGAAAACAAAATGCTATGCAATAGCTTTGCCGCGGCAGTTCTCGAGTGCCACATGTCTTTTTTTATTGGCGTATCAGTAACGCTCCAAAAGAAAAGGCTATAGCCTTTTCTATTAATTAAAAAAAATTATGTTAGTTATTTTTTTTTAATTTAATACATTTTATTGAAAACAAAATGCTATGCAATAGCTTTGCCGCGGCAGTTCTCGTGTGCCACATGTCTTTTTTTATTGGCGTATCAGTAACGCTCCAAAAGAAAAGGCTATAGCCTTTTCTATTAATTAAAAAAAATTATGTTAGTTATTTTTTTTTAATTTAATACATTTTATTGAAAACAAAATGCTATGCAATAGCTTTGCCGCGGCAGTTCTCGTGTGCCACATGTCTTTTTTTATTGGCGTATCAGTAACGCTCCAAAAGAAAAGGCTATAGCCTTTTCTATTAATTAAAAAAAATTATGTTAGTTATTTTTTTTTAATTTAATACATTTTATTGAAAACAAAATGCTATGCAATAGCTTTGCCGCGGCAGTTCTCGTGTGCCACATGTCTTTTTTTATTGGCGTATCAGTAACGCTCCAAAAGAAAAGGCTATAGCCTTTTCTATTAATTAAAAAAAATTATGTTAGTTATTTTTTTTTAATTTAATACATTTTATTGAAAACAAAATGCTATGCAATAGCTTTGCCGCGGCAGTTCTCGAGTGCCACATGTCTTTTTTTATTGGCGTATCAGTAACGCTCCAAAAGAAAAGGCTATAGCCTTTTCTATTAATTAAAAAAAATTATGTTAGTTATTTTTTTTTAATTTAATACATTTTATTGAAAACAAAATGCTATGCAATAGCTTTGCCGCGGCAGTTCTCGAGTGCCACATGTCTTTTTTTATTGGCGTATCAGTAACGCTCCAAAAGAAAAGGCTATAGCCTTTTCTATTAATTAAAAAAAATTATGTTAGTTATTTTTTTTTAATTTAATACATTTTATTGAAAACAAAATGCTATGCAATAGCTTTGCCGCGGCAGTTCTCGAGTGCCACATGTCTTTTTTTATTGGCGTATCAGTAACGCTCCAAAAGAAAAGGCTATAGCCTTTTCTATTAATTAAAAAAAATTATGTTAGTTATTTTTTTTTTAATTTAATACATTTTATTGAAAACAAAATGCTATGCAATAGCTTTGCCGCAGTTCTCGAGTGCCACATGTCTTTTTTTATTGGCGTATCAGTAACGCTCCAAAAGAAAAGGCTATAGCCTTTTCTATTAATTAAAAAAAATTATGTTAGTTATTTTTTTTTAATTTAATACATTTTATTGAAAACAAAATGCTATGCAATAGCTTTGCCGCGGCAGTTCTCGAGTGCCACATGTCTTTTTTTATTGGCGTATCAGTAACGCTCCAAAAGAAAAGGCTATAGCCTTTTCTATTAATTAAAAAAAATTATGTTAGTTATTTTTTTTTAATTTAATACATTTTATTGAAAACAAAATGCTATGCAATAGCTTTGCCGCGGCAGTTCTCGAGTGCCACATGTCTTTTTTTATTGGCGTATCAGTAACGCTCCAAAAGAAAAGGCTATAGCCTTTTCTATTAATTAAAAAAAATTATGTTAGTTATTTTTTTTTAATTTAATACATTTTATTGAAAACAAAATGCTATGCAATAGCTTTGCCGCACCAGTTCTCGAGTGCCACATGTCTTTTTTTATTGGCGTATCAGTAACGCTCCAAAAGAAAAGGCTATAGCCTTTTCTATTAATTAAAAAAAATTATGTTAGTTATTTTTTTTTAATTTAATACATTTTATTGAAAACAAAATGCTATGCAATAGCTTTGCCGCGGCAGTTCTCGAGTGCCACATGTCTTTTTTTATTGGCGTATCAGTAACGCTCCAAAAGAAAAGGCTATAGCCTTTTCTATTAATTAAAAAAAATTATGTTAGTTATTTTTTTTTAATTTAATACATTTTATTGAAAACAAAATGCTATGCAATAGCTTTGCCGCGGCAGTTCTCGAGTGCCACATGTCTTTTTTTATTGGCGTATCAGTAACGCTCCAAAAGAAAAGGCTATAGCCTTTTCTATTAATTAAAAAAAATTATGTTAGTTATTTTTTTTTAATTTAATACATTTTATTGAAAACAAAATGCTATGCAATAGCTTTGCCGCGGCAGTTCTCGAGTGCCACATGTCTTTTTTTATTGGCGTATCAGTAACGCTCCAAAAGAAAAGGCTATAGCCTTTTCTATTAATTAAAAAAAATTATGTTAGTTATTTTTTTTTAATTTAATACATTTTATTGAAAACAAAATGCTATGCAATAGCTTTGCCGCGGCAGTTCTCGAGTGCCACATGTCTTTTTTTATTGGCGTATCAGTAACGCTCCAAAAGAAAAGGCTATAGCCTTTTCTATTAATTAAAAAAAATTATGTTAGTTATTTTTTTTTAATTTAATACATTTTATTGAAAACAAAATGCTATGCAATAGCTTTGCCGCGGCAGTTCTCGAGTGCCACATGTCTTTTTTTATTGGCGTATCAGTAACGCTCCAAAAGAAAAGGCTATAGCCTTTTCTATTAATTAAAAAAAATTATGTTAGTTATTTTTTTTTAATTTAATACATTTTATTGAAAACAAAATGCTATGCAATAGCTTTGCCGCGGCAGTTCTCGAGTGCCACATGTCTTTTTTTATTGGCGTATCAGTAACGCTCCAAAAGAAAAGGCTATAGCCTTTTCTATTAATTAAAAAAAATTATGTTAGTTATTTTTTTTTAATTTAATACATTTTATTGAAAACAAAATGCTATGCAATAGCTTTGCCGCGGCAGTTCTCGAGTGCCACATGTCTTTTTTTATTGGCGTATCAGTAACGCTCCAAAAGAAAAGGCTATAGCCTTTTCTATTAATTAAAAAAAATTATGTTAGTTATTTTTTTTTAATTTAATACATTTTATTGAAAACAAAATGCTATGCAATAGCTTTGCCGCGGCAGTTCTCGAGTGCCACATGTCTTTTTTTATTGGCGTATCAGTAACGCTCCAAAAGAAAAGGCTATAGCCTTTTCTATTAATTAAAAAAAATTATGTTAGTTATTTTTTTTTAATTTAATACATTTTATTGAAAACAAAATGCTATGCAATAGCTTTGCCGCGGCAGTTCTCGAGTGCCACATGTCTTTTTTTATTGGCGTATCAGTAACGCTCCAAAAGAAAAGGCTATAGCCTTTTCTATTAATTAAAAAAAATTATGTTAGTTATTTTTTTTTAATTTAATACATTTTATTGAAAACAAAATGCTATGCAATAGCTTTGCCGCGGCAGTTCTCGAGTGCCACATGTCTTTTTTTATTGGCGTATCAGTAACGCTCCAAAAGAAAAGGCTATAGCCTTTTCTATTAATTAAAAAAAATTATGTTAGTTATTTTTTTTTAATTTAATACATTTTATTGAAAACAAAATGCTATGCAATAGCTTTGCCGCACCAGTTCTCGAGTGCCACATGTCTTTTTTTATTGGCGTATCAGTAACGCTCCAAAAGAAAAGGCTATAGCCTTTTCTATTAATTAAAAAAAATTATGTTAGTTATTTTTTTTTAATTTAATACATTTTATTGAAAACAAAATGCTATGCAATAGCTTTGCCGCACCAGTTCTCGAGTGCCACATGTCTTTTTTTATTGGCGTATCAGTAACGCTCCAAAAGAAAAGGCTATAGCCTTTTCTATTAATTAAAAAAAATTATGTTAGTTATTTTTTTTTAATTTAATACATTTTATTGAAAACAAAATGCTATGCAATAGCTTTGCCGCGGCAGTTCTCGAGTGCCACATGTCTTTTTTTATTGGCGTATCAGTAACGCTCCAAAAGAAAAGGCTATAGCCTTTTCTATTAATTAAAAAAAATTATGTTAGTTATTTTTTTTTAATTTAATACATTTTATTGAAAACAAAATGCTATGCAATAGCTTTGCCGCGGCAGTTCTCGAGTGCCACATGTCTTTTTTTATTGGCGTATCAGTAACGCTCCAAAAGAAAAGGCTATAGCCTTTTCTATTAATTAAAAAAAATTATGTTAGTTATTTTTTTTTAATTTAATACATTTTATTGAAAACAAAATGCTATGCAATAGCTTTGCCGCACCAGTTCTCGAGTGCCACATGTCTTTTTTTATTGGCGTATCAGTAACGCTCCAAAAGAAAAGGCTATAGCCTTTTCTATTAATTAAAAAAAATTATGTTAGTTATTTTTTTTTAATTTAATACATTTTATTGAAAACAAAATGCTATGCAATAGCTTTGCCGCGGCAGTTCTCGAGTGCCACATGTCTTTTTTTATTGGCGTATCAGTAACGCTCCAAAAGAAAAGGCTATAGCCTTTTCTATTAATTAAAAAAAATTATGTTAGTTATTTTTTTTTAATTTAATACATTTTATTGAAAACAAAATGCTATGCAATAGCTTTGCCGCGGCAGTTCTCGAGTGCCACATGTCTTTTTTTATTGGCGTATCAGTAACGCTCCAAAAGAAAAGGCTATAGCCTTTTCTATTAATTAAAAAAAATTATGTTAGTTATTTTTTTTTAATTTAATACATTTTATTGAAAACAAAATGCTATGCAATAGCTTTGCCGCGGCAGTTCTCGAGTGCCACATGTCTTTTTTTATTGGCGTATCAGTAACGCTCCAAAAGAAAAGGCTATAGCCTTTTCTATTAATTAAAAAAAATTATGTTAGTTATTTTTTTTTAATTTAATACATTTTATTGAAAACAAAATGCTATGCAATAGCTTTGCCGCGGCAGTTCTCGAGTGCCACATGTCTTTTTTTATTGGCGTATCAGTAACGCTCCAAAAGAAAAGGCTATAGCCTTTTCTATTAATTAAAAAAAATTATGTTAGTTATTTTTTTTTAATTTAATACATTTTATTGAAAACAAAATGCTATGCAATAGCTTTGCCGCGGCAGTTCTCGAGTGCCACATGTCTTTTTTTATTGGCGTATCAGTAACGCTCCAAAAGAAAAGGCTATAGCCTTTTCTATTAATTAAAAAAAATTATGTTAGTTATTTTTTTTTAATTTAATACATTTTATTGAAAACAAAATGCTATGCAATAGCTTTGCCGCGGCAGTTCTCGAGTGCCACATGTCTTTTTTTATTGGCGTATCAGTAACGCTCCAAAAGAAAAGGCTATAGCCTTTTCTATTAATTAAAAAAAATTATGTTAGTTATTTTTTTTTAATTTAATACATTTTATTGAAAACAAAATGCTATGCAATAGCTTTGGCCGCGGCAGTTCTCGAGTGCCACATGTCTTTTTTTATTGGCGTATCAGTAACGCTCCAAAAGAAAAGGCTATAGCCTTTTCTATTAATTAAAAAAAATTATGTTAGTTATTTTTTTTTAATTTAATACATTTTATTGAAAACAAAATGCTATGCAATAGCTTTGGCGCGGCAGTTCTCGAGTGCCACATGTCTTTTTTTATTGGCGTATCAGTAACGCTCCAAAAGAAAAGGCTATAGCCTTTTCTATTAATTAAAAAAAATTATGTTAGTTATTTTTTTTTAATTTAATACATTTTATTGAAAACAAAATGCTATGCAATAGCTTTGGCGCGGCAGTTCTCGAGTGCCACATGTCTTTTTTTATTGGCGTATCAGTAACGCTCCAAAAGAAAAGGCTATAGCCTTTTCTATTAATTAAAAAAAATTATGTTAGTTATTTTTTTTTAATTTAATACATTTTATTGAAAACAAAATGCTATGCAATAGCTTTGGCGCGGCAGTTCTCGAGTGCCACATGTCTTTTTTTATTGGCGTATCAGTAACGCTCCAAAAGAAAAGGCTATAGCCTTTTCTATTAATTAAAAAAAATTATGTTAGTTATTTTTTTTTAATTTAATACATTTTATTGAAAACAAAATGCTATGCAATAGCTTTGGCGCGGCAGTTCTCGAGTGCCACATGTCTTTTTTTATTGGCGTATCAGTAACGCTCCAAAAGAAAAGGCTATAGCCTTTTCTATTAATTAAAAAAAATTATGTTAGTTATTTTTTTTTAATTTAATACATTTTATTGAAAACAAAATGCTATGCAATAGCTTTGGCGCGGCAGTTCTCGAGTGCCACATGTCTTTTTTTATTGGCGTATCAGTAACGCTCCAAAAGAAAAGGCTATAGCCTTTTCTATTAATTAAAAAAAATTATGTTAGTTATTTTTTTTTAATTTAATACATTTTATTGAAAACAAAATGCTATGCAATAGCTTTGGCGCGGCAGTTCTCGAGTGCCACATGTCTTTTTTTATTGGCGTATCAGTAACGCTCCAAAAGAAAAGGCTATAGCCTTTTCTATTAATTAAAAAAAATTATGTTAGTTATTTTTTTTTAATTTAATACATTTTATTGAAAACAAAATGCTATGCAATAGCTTTGGCGCGGCAGTTCTCGAGTGCCACATGTCTTTTTTTATTGGCGTATCAGTAACGCTCCAAAAGAAAAGGCTATAGCCTTTTCTATTAATTAAAAAAAATTATGTTAGTTATTTTTTTTTAATTTAATACATTTTATTGAAAACAAAATGCTATGCAATAGCTTTGGCGCGGCAGTTCTCGAGTGCCACATGTCTTTTTTTATTGGCGTATCAGTAACGCTCCAAAAGAAAAGGCTATAGCCTTTTCTATTAATTAAAAAAAATTATGTTAGTTATTTTTTTTTAATTTAATACATTTTATTGAAAACAAAATGCTATGCAATAGCTTTGGCGCGGCAGTTCTCGAGTGCCACATGTCTTTTTTTATTGGCGTATCAGTAACGCTCCAAAAGAAAAGGCTATAGCCTTTTCTATTAATTAAAAAAAATTATGTTAGTTATTTTTTTTTAATTTAATACATTTTATTGAAAACAAAATGCTATGCAATAGCTTTGGCGCGGCAGTTCTCGAGTGCCACATGTCTTTTTTTATTGGCGTATCAGTAACGCTCCAAAAGAAAAGGCTATAGCCTTTTCTATTAATTAAAAAAAATTATGTTAGTTATTTTTTTTTAATTTAATACATTTTATTGAAAACAAAATGCTATGCAATAGCTTTGGCGCGGCAGTTCTCGAGTGCCACATGTCTTTTTTTATTGGCGTATCAGTAACGCTCCAAAAGAAAAGGCTATAGCCTTTTCTATTAATTAAAAAAAATTATGTTAGTTATTTTTTTTTAATTTAATACATTTTATTGAAAACAAAATGCTATGCAATAGCTTTGGCGCGGCAGTTCTCGAGTGCCACATGTCTTTTTTTATTGGCGTATCAGTAACGCTCCAAAAGAAAAGGCTATAGCCTTTTCTATTAATTAAAAAAAATTATGTTAGTTATTTTTTTTTAATTTAATACATTTTATTGAAAACAAAATGCTATGCAATAGCTTTGGCGCGGCAGTTCTCGAGTGCCACATGTCTTTTTTTATTGGCGTATCAGTAACGCTCCAAAAGAAAAGGCTATAGCCTTTTCTATTAATTAAAAAAAATTATGTTAGTTATTTTTTTTTAATTTAATACATTTTATTGAAAACAAAATGCTATGCAATAGCTTTGGCGCGGCAGTTCTCGAGTGCCACATGTCTTTTTTTATTGGCGTATCAGTAACGCTCCAAAAGAAAAGGCTATAGCCTTTTCTATTAATTAAAAAAAAATTATGTTAGTTATTTTTTTTTAATTTAATACATTTTATTGAAAACAAAATGCTATGCAATAGCTTTGGCGCGGCAGTTCTCGAGTGCCACATGTCTTTTTTTATTGGCGTATCAGTAACGCTCCAAAAGAAAAGGCTATAGCCTTTTCTATTAATTAAAAAAAATTATGTTAGTTATTTTTTTTTAATTTAATACATTTTATTGAAAACAAAATGCTATGCAATAGCTTTGGCGCGGCAGTTCTCGAGTGCCACATGTCTTTTTTTATTGGCGTATCAGTA